>SOPF01026639.1:10992-58783 GCA_012979155.1 Hypericum perforatum | reverse complement strand
AAATTTTACCTGTCATATCTGGAGTTCAGCACACTAGGTACTATTTTAGAGTGAGATTTCAAGGTAATGTTTTTTAAATGGTTGTAAATCTCTTAAAAGTTAACTTAACTTTTAGTAAATTTATGTATATGAAGAGTTTACATGTTGAAAAATAAACATTACACCGTGATTACATAGATCATAATTTTAGTCCTAGATTATCTAGAATTTGTATATTCTTTTTTACAGTTTGGTTACCTACTTTTTTAAGTGACCTAAACTTAAGTTTTCTGGCGGCCGGCTTGCGTAAATTAACCAACTTTGATGATGTGCATTGTTCAGATATTGAATCTCAATGTTAAAGTCAAGTGTGTGTTTACGTAGAACAAACAATTAATTAATTTCGTCAGCAAGTTTGCAATTGATCGGCGGCGGCTGGGATAGATGGATGATATAAATAGTGTGGAACGGCGCCGACTTGATCTAGAATATCCCAAGAATGCCGGACTCTTGCACCTGGTGAATCCTGCCGTCCAATTTCGGCCTGACTATTTCATTTCACGGTACTTCCTCGGAGTTTCTTACTTCCGCTGTCCAAAAATTTAATATATATATAATGGTGAATAATTGACGCATAATGTTTTTTAACATTGAGAATCTTCCGAAAGACGATGCAAAAACAAAAATTAATTAGAAAAAAGTTGGGCGACAGACCTAACAATGTTACACTAATTTGGTTAATTTGTTGTCAACAATTTGCATTAAATTAGGGAACTTGTTCAACTAATTTGTTAAGAAAATTATTTGACTTGAATGTACAAAGACTAAGTGGTATAAAAATGTTTTAGTTGTTTTTCTAAAAAATATTTAATAATACTATGAGAATTGACCAATGTTGATAGTTCGAGTTCTTGTTTAATTCTGTCGTAAAAAGATTGCTTCTTCGGCGGCGTGATGGTGGTGAGTAGGAGGAGAATTGAACTGAGGGAATCTTTGTCCGCCTGCCAGAGTTGAAGCTGGCTCTCTTGCCCGTAAGAATAGATGCTTCTGTATTAGATTAGATGCACCGAGGCGGGGGTGTTTTTCATGCAGGGGGTTGATTTAAAAAAGAATAACGAAAATAGGGTCTTCGGGAAAAGTTTTTCCTGTTTGAGGTCAGTTCAAACCCGCAAAAAAAATTGTGGGTTTGGTGTGCTCAAACCCGCAACAAAAAACGCGGGTTTGACCCAAACACGCAAGAAAATACGCGGGTCTGTACTCGGACTCGGCTGAACCCGGACTTAAACATGTATTTTCTTGGTATTTGGGTCAAACCCGCGTTTTTTGTTGCGGGTTTGAGCACACCAAACCCGCGATTTTTTTTGCGGGTTTGAACCGATCCCAGACAGAGAAAACTTTTTCCGAGGACCCCATTTTCGTTAATGATTTTAAAATAAACCCCCTGCAAGAAATTTACCCGCGGTTACCGCGGTTTTTTTTTATTATAGAAAAAGACACATAAGTCATTCATTAAATCAGATATCACATACACATAAATAAAATACATGGACTTAACAATAGAAAAAATAAGCTATTTGTTTCAACCTTCATCACAAACCGTTGCAACATTGTTCATTTAGGCCATATTAACAAATATCGGAGTTGAGATCCTCTAAAAAAAGCAGGAAATTGGTAACACAACGATAAAAATATTGAGTCTCACATGCAATTTAATAAGAAATTGAAATTTCATAAAAGAATCAATTCTGATTGAACGTTCTGTCAAAACAGAGGTAACAACTCGTGACAAAAGAATCGAAAGAACAACAACGACATAGAACATCAACACATAACAAATAAAAACAAAATATCACAAAAAAATGCAACAAAGGTAACAAAAAAAATTGGAAATGAATCAGAGGAGTGGTTTATGGTAACAACCCCCCTTTGATCTCTCACCAAAACTGACACAAACGCTGTGGTTGGTAGGTAAATTCTTGGAGTCGATATAGACGAGAGAAGTGGAGATGAAGATGGGGCTAGACAAGATAGAATACGGCGATGAGCCGAGGTTGGTAGTTGGAGTCTGAGGAGCGACGATACTACTTGGACTAGGGGTGGTAGGAAGAACGAAGAAGACGGCGGACGACGAAGCCTAAGTTAACGATGGTTGGAGGAAATGGAGCACTAAAATGACTCTAAACTCTGGCCTAAACCGCCCAGTTGGTTGGGTTATCCATCCCTCCTTATACTACTCTACTCTACTCTACCATTATTTTGTCAGATATCGGCCAACTTCCAACTACCAGATTATTATCAACCCTTTAGGATCGGTTGGGACCGAATTGTGACCCATGCGATTCCAGATAAAGATACAAGAGCGACAACGAATCAGATCGACTTTCATTTACGTGTTTATTTTGATTGCTGACTTTATCTAGCGATAGTTACCATTGCAATTTTAATGCCATAAAACTATACAATGATTACACGCAACAAGGTCAAGACTCACAACTGATATGTCGATTCTTGAAGTATCAATTGTATAATTTTTTCTATAAGTAGATTATATTCTTAAAATAATATCAAAATAATAAATTGTTTTACATAATCCTATTCACTTATTGATATTTGTAAACACATATAGTCTGAAAAAGTCGCACAAATACAACATTTTTAATAAACTGCACCAACACCCTAATTTATCTACGACTATCGTGACTCTTTTGTCTTTGTTGAAAGCGACTTAATAGGCGATGATGTCCGATTTAGTATACTCAACCTTGGGATTTCTTCTTGCCTTTCCTCAGCTGACAGAGACCATAAATTTTATATTACTTTTATATGGCGCTTAAACTAATTTCACATGTACCATGCTATAAATTTATGATGGTCACAACTTATTAATTCACAAGATTTATATTAATGAAAATTTAAATAAATTTGCTAAGTATGTAACATACAAATTGTACTAACCAATGTTGTGATAAACGATGAAAACTTCTATGCATATGCACGCATGAAGATTACAAAAGTATTTATGTACATTTTTTATTTGGGAAAATTTACGCAATTAAATAATGTAAATGGTTTACATGCCTCTAAAATGATTTTTCCGTATTTTTTGGGATTGGACATACTTATAAAATTATTTTTTCAGCAGAACCAACCATAATAAGAAAAGGAATTGCCCGAGTGTCCGTGTGAATTTCCAAGACCAACACTAATTAATTTTATCATGTAAAAATATCTGAACTATTGATATTTCAGTAAAATAAAATCTACAGCAAAAAAAGTGAACCATAATCACCACACATTTATTTAACAAAAAATTAATTATTTATTATATCAAGTCATACATACAAAATGATCATTGTAATTTTTTTCTTGATGATTAACTTTCACCATAAAAGTAAACGCCTTGTAGCTAGTATTATCCCGTAGCTATCAAAGATATTTTTTCGATAATTAATCCGGTGTGTAAGAACTCTGAAACGTAAGGAAACGTATGAAAAAAAGCTTTTGAGGAAAAATCTTTCGCCATCTGTAAACATGAAGTGTAAAGTCCTACGAGGGGATAAGTAACATATCATTGATTCAATATGAAATAGTAGATTGTTAGGACCGCCATTGAGTTGCTAAGGACAAATTATAATTTTATAGGGTGTAATTGATCCAAATTCAACCACCGTACTTCATTTTCCACGAATATTTGTTATCTTACTTCTAAATCTTGACCACAACCAAGATATAAGTCTTGTTATTTTCCGTTCAGAATCAGCCACTAGAAATTTGACCATTCAAAAGATCTTCTCTTTGTCTTCCATCCGATTAAGTGTAGTAGTAAACATTTAAACTAGAATAAAATCTAATCGAACATTCTTAGTGTCAAAAATAGTATATAAGCTAGCCACGTGTGACAGGACAAGAATTCCATACAAGTTCTTTTTCTCTTACAAACAAAAATAACATCATCTTCTTTTCAAAATTAAATAAATTAAATGTTAATTCAACTATAAAATCTACATTCAAGATAAAAAAAATTATTAATTTCACCAAATTTTATCAGACATGTATATTTGTTCGATCTCCATTATAAGTAGTTGATGAGAGAAAATATTTACCTAAAGAAGAAGGAATCGAGTTGGCAAAATGTTCGTTCACGTGAAGAGTTGAAATAGTATTTGAGATATTGACGCGGCTCAATCAAAGACAATACGTTTCTTTACAAATAATATTCTAGGACAAAATTAAATATTACTCACGCTACTATAGTTTTTTTTTTTTAATAAAAAGAACACGAGTACCGCAATGTTTTGTCTTGAGTGAACCGGGCCAACATCACAAGGACCCTTTCGATAAAAGAAGTTCACTCCTCTACCTTAAGCTGCTTCCTTTGGAGGAAGGAAGGGATCAAAACGAAGACGAAAGACTTAGAAAGCGAGGTGATGTTTATGTGTGAAAAGAAAACGGGGCAAATCGGTGATGGGAAAATAGGGAATGTCCTGCTCCTCTTTAAATCTCAATCCACCAAAATTTATTAAGGAATAGAGAAAAGACAGAGAAGTTGGGTATTGCAGGTGAGCATTAAAATTGCCTCGATTGTGAAAAAAAACACTGCACATATTGGACCAGAGCATATATCCTACTCCTTGTCCTTAATGGAGGAGAGAAAATCATAATAAATTCGTATCTTGCCAACTAACAAACATGCAATATCAATTCATTGTCATTATTCTTTTTTGAAGTGAAAACATAAAGAATTGTATTTAATGGGAAAATCTGCGAATAAAATAACACATCAGGTTGATCAGGACGGGACTAAGCCCAATCCGATGGAAGAAGTACAAGGCGGGCTTGGGGATATGATCAATACTTCCTAATCAATAATAGCTAGAGAGTCGTTGATGAAAGCAATATATTGCTATTATACTATCACAACCTTATATAGATTTTATACAGTGAAATTATAAATGTGAATTAATATTAATCTATTCGAATCAAATATAAGTTTATCATACCTAAGTCAATGAATGACCACGTTTCTATAATTCCATCTCCTCAGTCCTCCCCTCATGTTCTGAACCGGGCCTTAATGGCCGTTTGTGGAGCCCCATCGGCTAGCGGTACCATATTGTCCGTTGCATTGGGTTGTTAGCTTGGTGAATCATTATGATTGTTCAATTTTTTTATTATAATTAGATAAATTATTTTATTATAATTATATAAACTAATACGCGTCGAATCATTTTATCACAGTTAAGTTAATTATTTCATTATTTGTGATGTGTCAAAAGTACATCATTCTATTATAATTGAACGAATTATCCGCATAAAACTTTTTAATCATAATTGAGCGATATATTTTATCATAACAGGATAAACTATTTAATTATTTAAAACGATCTTACACAAAAATACATATATAACCAAATCCAGCCCCAGCCCATCTTCATTAATTGTGCTGGCGTATAAGTCTCAAACAAGAAGAGAAGGTACATGGACTAAATTGTACACATCACCATTTAATTGTACCGTAGGCCGTAGCATATTGAATGGCCGCCCTAGCTCTGCCGACACATGCCGACCACAAGTTGACGACCTGTCGTTGGAGAAAGACGAGATTAAAGAAATTCATTAATAACGTCGGCATTTTGAAACAATAAGCCAAATCGTTCGTCTCTCGGAAAATATCTACCGATCCATTCAATCAAATAAAAATTTGCCTACCCCTAAAAAAATTTACCTACTTTTTTTGTCCGAATAAATGTTAATCAACTTGACCACTCTGTTTTTTTTTTGAAGTAAAATGATACTATCAAAAGTTAAGTCAAATGTGCACAAACTTATTATAGTGTTGTACCATTACAATTTTCATAAAAATGAAGAAATAAATTCGACTATCTACATAACATAATACTATTTTAATATGTGTACACCAGAAGGGGCAACATCTCCGACGTTGGATTGGATTGGATGTCTACTTTCCCAGTCAAGACTAGGGTTTAACTCTGTTCAAAGATAGTATCAGGAAACAGACCACCCGGCGGTAGATAGGATCGCAACGAAACGGCAACGTTGGGGACGGAAAAGGGCAAGAAAAAAGGAGTGGTAAAAGGGTTCATCCGGCAGGATGTCTCATCCTCCGGTTATGGGCTTGAGTTGGATAAGGTATGGGCTGGGCTTGAGCCTGTCTTCTGTGAAATAGACTCATCTTCCGGTTCATATTCTTTTAATAATTGGCTTCACAACGGCCCATGATCCAACGTCACGCTGCGAGTCGGACACCCAAAAAACTATAAAAGTTAAGGGGTTAATTTCAAGAACACGTAAAAGTTGTAGGGGTAAAAGGTAATAAAGCAAACAGACTTGTAATTGACAAATTTTTCCCGTATCTTTGATCGACAATTTCTTAAGATATATTATTTACACAAAAATTATGATCGCCAAGTCGTACACTTAAAAAGAGAATTCGAAAGCTTGTAAGTTATAATCAAGAGCTAGATTTTTTTGGAACTCACTTAAAGTTCAATAGATTCGTAATTATGTTTGGATCATTGGAAATGTAATTTTGTTTACTACTTTTATTTTTATCTTTGTCTGTTTTATCTATTAAAGAAACATGTTTACCTCCTATCACTGTAATTATTTTGTTGTTACTTTTATTTCTAAAAAGCAAAATTTACCCATAAAAAATGAAATATATTTAGCCACCAAAAAAAGAAAGCTTGCAAGTTGCAAGAGTGCTGAAAGTGAAATTAATAGACAAGCTACCCAACAGATATGCTTTGTGGCTAGACAACAAGTTTCTTTGGCAAGAATCTTGTCTCAGCATGTTGCAACTTGCAATGTCTACATTAATTCATCTGTACATGCACATGTCATAAATGACATCGTGTTGACTCCATCGCTCCCTGACCTTTGGAATGCCTTACCCGGGGGATAGGAATGATCACTATCATGGAATAAACTAATAAAAAATGGGTTATTACTGATTGCACATTTCGGATGCATATAACCTTTTTAAATGTAATTTATAAGAAGACGATATTTTAATTTGTAATATCGCCGTTCTGCTTATTATGAATTTATAACTAAGCTATTTAGTTTGCCACGCGGCGGGGAATAGTTTTCAATGATACTTAATGATAAGAATATGCAAAGGAGATTACTTATATAATCCTAACCGTGGATTGCGATCTCCGCCAGAACCCGCAAAAAATTATAAACTATGCTAGAAATCCAAAATAGTCCAGGGAGCTCTCACCATAGACAAAGAGCCGGCATTAAAGCTGGGAAAAAGGGGAGAATAAGACTCGCAGGAAGCATCGATAGGTCCGGATGGCAAAGTGAAGAAAAGGGACTACATGACAGTGACCCAAATAGATACTTTAAGGAGTTTGATATCTTATCAAAACTTAAACAATAAAAAACCGCAATATAATAAGATCTTAATCCAATTGCTGGTTGAATCCCCAACATTATACTAATTAAATGGAGCAAGTGGAAAATGAGGTAGCCTGCGAAACTCATTGGCCCGTCAGTCATGATGCTAACAATGCAACTTATCGGACTTTGGGATTATAATATTGCGCGTTACCATTTTCCTTTTACTTTGTAAAAAATATGAAGAAAATTATTCACAAGTCTTCAGCAAAGTAATACCAAATTCCTCAAACTAATACAGTGATCACTCGATCAGATCTAAGCCAAACACTATTATATATTAGCTCAATGGTTATATAAGATGTAATATCCTACATACATATGTTGAGAAATATTTGATATCTTCGTGAGTTAGTTGTGAAAAATTAAAATAATTTGACTTTAAATAAATTAATAAAAACAATTTCTCTTAATAAAATTATATTGCATGTGAAAATAGTCACTCAAATCATGCAAGAACAAGTTAATTTTTAAAATTCTTGTAATTCAGGGACTACCTGCTAGTTTTTCCCTTGCTAAATCATGTAATTCGGGGCTTGCATTTTTTTTTTTAGTCTTTATACAACAATATTGCATTTACAAATTGCAACCCTGGGTGTCGAATTCTTGTTACAGTTGCGATCATCATAATCCAGTCATAATCAAACCCAATAAAAAAAATATCGAACCATTACAACCATATAAAAAGAATACATCCGATAGGACCACATTAATTAATTCAGGACCCCGGAACCATTACATTGTAGCTAAAACACTCGGTAATCAATTTGGAAAACATAGGGACCCGACTGAAGTAATCAGCAAAATTGAAGATATATTAACGAATCAAGCTAAAAAAAACAGTGGATTAGGGAAATAGCCAGTGGTACTGGTGATAGTAGCAAAGCAAGAAAGCATAGTTAGAATCCACGTAGATACGCAGCTTGTGGGGTTCGCATTACGCCATCTTCGTCTTTCTTTATTTACAACGCTCTTCCCCCCCTCGTTAACAAAAAGCCTCCACAAACTATACTAAATTACTAATCCCACCCAAAAAAAGTGATCAGGGTAATCAAAAAAGAGAGAGAATATCTTTCTTTGTAATAATTCAGGATTCCGATTCGGATTAGTAGAAGAATCAGGATGGTCCCTTCAGGTGCCGACCCTCAATTTGTACGGAGTGGTACTTAGAAACTGATCGCTTTGGGACTTTCTTTCTTACCTTTGTAATAACCTTGGAAGTCATAAGTGAAGTGTTGTGTTGTGTTTGGTCTCTGGCTAATGGGAGATACGGAGAGTTGCAGCAGTAGAGCGGTGGATTTTGTCCCGGGACAGAGCCGGAACCATCAGAGGCAGAAGGTCGAGGTTTACAACCAAGTCCTTTCTCGGCTCAATGTCGGAGACGCCGGCTTCGACGACGAGCTCTGGGCCCACTTCCAACGACTCCCCACCAGGTCCCTTTATTTTTTTTTTTAGAAAGTTTTAATGAATAGATAAATAATAATAATAATTTGTGAACGGAGTTTGGTGCTTGATATTTTCTTCTTCTTCTTCTTTCTATTTTGATTGTAATTGTAATTAGTGACGTAATGAATTGAAGGTACGCGCTGGATGTGAACCCGGAGAGAGCAGAGGATGTACTGATGCACAAAAGATTGTTAGAGATGGCCCATGACCCGGCCACCAGGCCAGCCATTGAAGTCCGCCTCGTCCAGGTAACCCACCTACTTCAAAACATGATTTAGAGGAAATAAGTGAATCATATATAAATATTAATCAATTTTGATAAAAAAGTTAGTAATTATCTTTTTCGTAAATAATAACGAAAAAGATTCAGTTTTGATTCTGTGGGGAATGGGTTGGAGGAACTGATGGGGGGGTCTTTCCAGTATCTTGACTTTTTATGAAGCCTCTTGTTTTTTAATGGATATTTTGCTTTTGGATTATTCAATATTCTCGTAGATTCCACCCACATCAGCGTATTTTCCTATACTATCTAAAAATGATGAATTATATTTTTATTGGTAGGCCAGGCCTAGCTCTTTCTCTTGTTCACATTGGTTGTGTAAATACATTATACATATACAATGTATTTATGTCTACGACTTGCCGTCCACTTTGGTTGGAAAAAGGTTGCAACTTGACCTACTTAATAATATATTACCAGTCTAGAAACCAACCGCCGGATTACCCAATAGGCTTATCTTGGATTTGTTTGGATTCCTCTCTTAACCTTGGTTACTTCTTTGCTTTAAGCTTAACTGAGGATTACCTGTGATGAAGCCAAGATTATTTCTTGGAAAAACAGAAGTATTATGAGTAGTATAAGACATTGCCACCTATTTTTTTATATCTAACATTTACCCTTACCTTGCAAGATAAAAAAAAAATGGACTTCGAGTAATCGGACACTTGTCCGAATACAAACTACCAAACATGTATCGACTGATTCCTGTTTTTGTGAGATGTCAACGGCTCTATTTCACTTTTTGTTGTTGATTTGTTCCACAACAATATATGGCATTAACGGTTTAGAGAAACTCACCCATTAGACATGGTAAATCTTATGCAGTTTCCTGCAATGAACGGGAATAGCGGTGACTCGGTTCATTCACTACTCTCTCCTATGGACGCTGAAGCCTCTGATAATCCTAGCAGACAAAGGCATGGTCAAACCCAAAATTTTAATTATGACCTCTCAGTTTCAGCTGCCATTTCTCTGATTAATTTCATACGCTCTCGTGTTTCTCATTGTAGCAGCATGAATCCGCCCCCGGCTTTCGGTTCATTTCCTGATTACGAGCTAGTGTATGATAAGGACTTCACCTTGGTTGCCGGTCCACTTTACCCTCGGTAATAGCTCTTCTCCCAGATATAGAACTCAAATTTAGCAGTTGGCTATCTTACTTGCACCAAAAAATTAGCTCTACTATAAGCTCTTTCTTGGCATTAAGATGGTGACAAATGTCGTCAATTTGCAGGCTTATGCACGAAATCACAATTTCAACCAGTGACAAACCGAAACTCCTCAGCCAGGTAACCGATGTCTTGAGGTGGATGTGGTATAGCTGGAGTAACCTACGTCATACTCACTGTTTTGAGATTTCAGTTGACTTCCATGCTGTCCGAGATGGGACTAAACATTCAAGAAGCACATGCTTTTTCCACGGTTGATGGATACTCATTGGACTTGTTCATTGTCGATAATTGGGCAGCTGAGGTGTGTCCCCTGCTTTGGCAGAGTTGTCCTCGACCATATTTGGATTGCTTTCCTTAAAAAAATGAAAAGCCTGTTCGCGGATTTCCCTGAAACATCTCGTGTCACAATTACGAAATGATTCCTAAACCAAAAGGAAAATTCTTGCAGGAGACCGAAGCACTCAGACTTTTGCTAGTAAAGGAAATTCCAAAGATCGAGGTACTGTTTATGCATGATAGCTGATAACAGCAATTGCAGATTTTTATTTCCCGATTTTGTACGACACCCTTTGCTGCATTTTTCCGGTGCGATACATTTCTGAGCTACAATGATCCAATGTAGAGTATCTGTTAAAATGGTTCTCTTTTGTTTTCCATCCAAGTGGGGAGCTTTGTTCATTTCATATATGCAACACTTTTTCAGCCTATTTAGCCTCAACTTTCACAGTAACTAGTTATTCGCTCCTTCGGATTTAGTTTAAGCAAGAGCAAGTTGCATAATTGTTAAATGAGTGTCGACTCAAAAGTTCATATTTTGAAGTGCTATGCAGAAACATACTTGGTCTAAATCTGGAGCCAATTATCCTGTTGAAGAGAACGTGCAAGCTGGGAATTGCAATGTCTCAAACCATATCAACATACCTGTTGACAGACTTGATGTTTGGGAAATTGATATGAACATGCTGAAGTACGAAAGCAAAATCGCTTCAGGATTGCATGGGGATTTGTGAGTTTTGATCTTTTGTTAGGTGCTTTTTTTCCTCCCTTAGTTATGGCCTGAACGCAGATCCAATTGAAACAGGTACAAAGGAACTTTCTGTAGTCAAGATGTTGCTATTAAAGTCCTCAGGATTGACCATGTAAACGAAAAACTTCGGAAGGAGTTTGCTCAAGAGGTCTTCATCATGAGGTCTGTTAATTTAAAGTTTTGTTCTGCAACCATAGTTCATTATTGATAAGACAACGCCCTCCTTTCAACATCTTCCTTCGTATATTAAAAACTTATTGATGCAGAACAAATGGCTTTTAAAATCTTGGTTTAAAGTTCTTTCTGAGAGTTTTATGGACATAACTCAATGAGATAAGCAAATTTCATCTGTTTGGATGAGATAAATGTGGCATTTCTGTAGTCCTCATCAGAACTGTATTGGTATCTTCCAGGAAAGTGCGTCACAAGAATGTGGTTCAGTTCATTGGCGCATGCACCAGGCCTCCAAATCTGTGCATATTGACAGGTAATTTACTCGGGGTTCTGTTTCTGGTCCAAATTCACCGATTACGTCCATTGGTCCTGGCTTGTGTTTGATCTCCTGTTTCTTTTTCTCAGAGTTTATGTCAGGTGGAAGCATGTATGACTATCTCCACAAACAGAAGAGAAGATTTGACCTTCCATCTTTAATCAGGGTGGCAATTGATGTTTCAAAGGGAATGAACTACTTGCACCAAAATAATATCATACATAGAGACCTGAAAGCGGCCAATCTTTTAATGGATGAAAACGAAGTAAGAATGAGTTGTTATGTAAAGTTAACTTGTGTTGGTGCTAAAATTGCCGATTTCGTCTTCTGGTTACCCAGTGGGTTGATAATATTGTATATAGTATCTCCCTGTTAAAATTCAAAATTTGTTGCAGGTTGTCAAGGTTGCAGATTTTGGTGTGGCAAGAGTACAAGATCAGTCTGGGGTGATGACAGCAGAAACTGGTACATATCGTTGGATGGCTCCAGAGGTAAGTAGTAGAACATATTCTGATATTAATTTTGAGGATGTAATAGATTTTCACATATAATTTCACCAAGCATTCCCCATGTTCCAACCACTTACTCCACATGATATTCTAGTGAACTAGTTTAATGAATTTGAACGTTGATTGCTTGCTGACATGTCTCTTTCTGATGATTGCTAAGGTTATTGAGCACAAGCCGTATGATCATAGAGCCGATGTTTTCAGCTTTGGCATTGTGCTTTGGGAGCTTCTTACAGGGAAGGTGATTATATAGTCATCTTTTGAGTGCATCTATCCATAACTAAGTGCTTCATTTTCCTAAAGAAGCTTCTAACAAGTGATGTTTCAAACACATCATCTCTCCAGCTTCCCTACGAGCACTTAACTCCTATACAAGCTGCTGTGGGAGTGGTCCAGAAGGTACTCCGAACAGCCGGATTTCGCTTTTCTTTATGCCATCTACTTATTTTGAGTATTTTTGTGATTACCACCAGACGCTCTTACCTTCAATGTGCAGGACCTAAGGCCTTCAATTCCACAAGACACTCGTCCCGAATTGATTGACCTTCTTGAGAAATGTTGGCAACGAGATCCACTCCTGAGACCTGATTTCTCTGAGATTTTGCAGCTCCTGCAGCAGTTGGCCACTGCGGTATGGAAGAAATCTTTGAATAATGCACGTGCACATTCTCTTCGAGTTTATAAAAAAATCATACCATTTTTTACAGGTTGCTGAAGAACGGGAAGAAAGGCAAAAATCCAGAAGAACCGTAACAGCGGCCAGGCAAGCCAAACGTTGAGTTCCAGACGGCGAAAAAGCTTGTATATACCTCCGTAATCATTTTTACACTTGCCAGTTTCTTTGATGGCTCGTCTCGGATGAATTTCTGTTCATATAGGTCAAATGCAGGTATTATTTAGTCGTAGAGTTGCTCGCACGTGCTTCGTAATCGTTGCTGGAGTAGTAGTACCACACCAGATCTTCTACCAGGTATACAATTTAGCATTGGTCAAGTTACCACTTTCGGTCCACTCAGAATCATTTAGGACTTCAACTGTTTTGTTAAGTTATAGAGTCAGATGGCTACTTCCCTTGTAATATACTTCCACCATTGTAAGTTAAATTCTCACCACGCAATTATTCTCCCTGGTTTGGAGCAAAAAAAATTATCTTTTGATATCTAATATTTAGCCAAAATTGTGAAACCAAATTAGTTTTGAATTGCCAAATTGAACTGCCTTCAATTATAGTACGTTTATGTTCCTCCTACAATATCATTCTTAGACACAAAAGGAAAAGATCTTAATTAACTTTCCGACAATAGTTGTTGATGAGCAACGCTCGAACAACTTCTCATGTCATTCATCTGTAGTGGAATATAGAATATATGAAACAGAAATCAGGAATCTCTAATAGCTAGCGTTGTCTTTAAGTATCGTTCCGGTACCGAATAACTTGGTTGAAGCATATAAATGTAATAGAGATGGAGTGACAATATTTCATGCTCAGGCCTTGGGTTGTGAATTTGTATTTCCAGGCCTGGTTTGTTTCGCCGAGAAAATGATTTCCGAATTTCTATTTACGGGAAGTTGTTTTCCACCATAAATGATGAGATTTTTCAGCACGTTAGATATATGTTCGGGAAGAGGTTTTTCCGGAAAACAAACAGATCCTAAAGAGAAGAATTCAAGATCACGACATGTGGAATCAATCATCTCGTGAAATGCATTTCCGTAGCTAGTGGGAATCAATTTTCTGCATCCAATTCCAACCTCTCTATTCCGAAACAGTCCCAATGCTCTCTCTCTCTGTCAAGTCACGATTTACAGTGTGTCATTAATCGATTGATCGAGAATTTTGGTTGGTAAATGGAATCGTTGATCGACTTATAAGGAAGGAGACAATCGTTTCCTCAGATTGCAGGAGTCCATCTCTTCAATGCAACAATGAAAAAGTCATTGGATAGTTACCTTCATGCCTCCAAAAGACAACAGCAGGGAAATCTAGGAGACGAAGAAGAGGCAAGACAAGCCCTTTTGAGTCATCCGAGCGGTTTCCAGGCTCCTGATTCGAAAGAAGCGAAAACCGAAGTGGTTGTCGAGATCGGCAGCGATGCCAACAGGGGAACGAAATCTAAAGTTTCGTTTGAAGAAGTGTTGCATGAAGCAGTCAGAAGAAAAGGCAAGGATCCGTCAGGGGGAGCGAACTGCCAACGGCCTTCAACCAATGCCTTTTATAGAAGAAACTCTTGGCAGTCACTCGTGAATCGGTCGAAGTCTAGATTATCAGATCACATAGCTGACAGCAGTGGGGCAACCTATGGCGATGACAGCGATCACGAAGACGAAGGAAAGGAAGATGTCCATGGAGGGATGGAGTACGTGAAGCTGAGAGTGCTGACATGTCTTAAATGGGTACTTTACCTCCTAATTTCAGCCGCTTTAGTCTGCACCTTTTTTGTTCCTGTCATAAAGAAGCAAAGATTATGGGATCTTCCAATATGGAAATGGGAGGTGATGGTTTTTGCGCTGATCTGTGGCCGTTCGTTGTCTGAATGGGGAGTTAAGCTGGTCGTCATTGCCATCGAACATAATTTTCTCTTGCGAGATCGGGTTCTTTACTTTGTTTACGGGTTGAAGAAGGCTGTTCAGAATTGCCTCTGGCTGAGCTTTATACTGCTTGTTTGGAACTGGCTACTTGAAGACAAGATCATGGAGCAGACCAATAGTGAGATATTGCCATATCTGACCAAGATTCTGGTATGTTTGTTGGTAGCAACTTTTGTCTGGTTTTTGAAGACACTCCTGGTTAAGGTCCTTGCCTTGAACTTCCATGTAAACACTTTTTTCGAACGTATCCGAGAGGCTTTATTCAACCAGTATGTGATCGAAAGGCTTTCGGGACATCCATTGTTCGACAGACAAGGACAAGAACCAGAACCAGAAAGTGACAGGGTCAGTAATCTCCAAAACCGAAACAATATTGATCAGACACGAAATCTGCAGAAGAGCCACACTGTTGGGACCAGTTCCAGATTCTCTAGGACAGTGTCCAAGAAGAGACCTGAAGAGATTACAATCGATGATCTGAGCAAGCTAAACAAGAAGAACATACCAACTTCGATCATGAAAAGAATGATGAAACTCACCCGTCAAAGCTCGCTGTGTACGCTGGATGAGCAGATACTCAACACGGACGTCGAAGACGACACTAAATTACTTGTCACAAGTGAACTCCAAGCAAGGGAGGCTGCCGAGAAGATATTCAACAATGTTGCAAGTCCCGGTGTTCAGTAAGCCAGCCAGCTCCTGCAATTGATATCCTCCTGGATGTCCAACATTAACAGATGTTTTCTAACACAAGTTTTTCTTAGATCAATATTCCTCCAAGACCTGGTGCGCTTCATGGACACCGAAGAAGCTTGGAGGACAATGCATCACCTTGGAGCATCATCCGAAAAAGAGGGAATCAGCAAGTCAGCTTTTGATAACTGGGCGGTAATCCAAGTTTTACACTTATTTTTCTGGCCAATTTTGTCAAGTAGCATTGAGATTGGAATTCACTTTTCAGGTGTCAGTGTTTAGAGAGCGGAAGGCACTTGCACTGTCCTTAAACGACACCAAAACAGCAGTGGACGAGCTTCACGTTCTTTTGAACATAGTCGTCGGGATCATCATCATAATAATTTGGCTCGTCATATTCGGAATTCCCATTGCGCACTTTCTAATCTTCCTCAGCTCTCAGCTTGTAGTGATGGCGTTTGTCTTCGGCAACACCTGCAAGACTACATTCGAAGCAATCGTGTTCCTCTTCGTGATGCACCCTTATGATGTCGGCGACCGCTGCGAAGTAGACGGAATTCAGGTAGTTGTCGAAGAGATGAACATATTATCGACAGTTTTCCTGAGGCCAGATAACCAGAAGATCATGTACCCGAACTCTGTGCTGGCCACCAAACCTATAGTAAACTACCATCGCAGTCCGGATACGAAAGAAGCAATTGAGTTCTGCGTCCACATCAGTACTCCATTGGAGAAGATTGCTGGTGCTAAAGAAAGAATGAAAAAGTAAGTATATATTTATTTTCCAGATTGTGTTCCCCTTGGCCCTTATACCCTGGAACCGATTTGCAGGTACATTGAAGACAACGAGGAGGTGTGGCACTCGGACGCGGAGGTGTTAGTTGCGGACGTAGAGGACATGAACAAGATGAAGATATTGCTGACCGTGACACACAGAGGGAACAGCCAGGACATGGGGAAGATAAAGAGCAGAAGATGCCAGCTGGTAGAACACACGATCACCGTGTTGAAGGAACTTGGCATTGAATATCGGATGCTACCCTTTGACGTCAATGTCCGAAACTTGCCATCTCCACTTTCCACCAGGCTCCCCTCCAACTGGATCGCTTGCGCAAACTAGTCAGGCAACCAACTTGGTAAAGCCTGCCAAAGCATAATACAACATATACCTAAGCATCAGCACTTGTATCGACTTCGAGATAAATAGGAAGAACTTAGTATAAATTTAATAACCTCTTGAATATCATGTTTGTAGTTTGCTTCTGATTAATTTGCCAACGGATTGGTGAAGTTTTATGTTTGTTTCTGTTCAATAGCAAAAAATATATTGAAGCTAATCAGCTATCGCACAGAGGAACGGTATCCACAATACAGAAGAAAAAAAAACGAAACCCAAACTCCATATCTTGTAATTCAGTTAAAGTGGGCCCGAGGAGTCTTGGCCCATTATAGTAGTAAGCCCAATTATAATATCCAACTAATAAGCCCAATGATAAATTGAAGCAAAAAGGAGAGCCTAGAACTTCTTGCCCATTAAACATAACATATTTTTCTCTATTTTTTAAGATTTTTATAAATACGAAGTTCAAGAACTTTTAGCCCATTACTCTCTAATCCCACAATACCCATTAAAATGTTGTAGCCAGAGAACTCTTGACCCAATGCAATCCTTGAACTAAGCCCAATTCTCATAATCATGCCCAAGATAGGCTCAACAAGGATTTTTTTTTTTGGTGCTACTGTTCACTTTAATTTCCAAAATAGTATCCAAATGACAAAATTTCAAGTTTGGTGTCCAGCGTGGACTGAATCATAATTTTATTTTATAAAATTTTTACAAAAGACGGGTTTTTTTTTTGCCTTCTTTTATTTTTTTTTCAAATGTAAAAAATTTGATCAAATTCAAATTGAGAGATTATATAAAAAAACTTTGAATAGCAATATCTTAGTGCTCGGATGTCCGATTCGAGAATTTTTTTTTAATCCACATAATTTTTTGAGATCTACACATAAAAAATCAAAAAACAGAATTTTAACCAATACCCAGGATTTTGGGCCGGGTATTGAAATCGGGTATAAAATACCGGGTCTTGGTATACCCGGTATAAAATCTTGGGTACTGGTTCAATACCCGGGAAAATTACGATTCAGTCCACGCTGAACACCAAACTTAAAATTTTGTCATTTGGGTACTATTTTGACAATTTTCTATGAACAGTAACACCATAAAAAAAATCTCTCAACGACACTTGACCCATTCAAACCGTGGCCCATTAAGGCAGCTAACAGACCTAATTATTAAAACCAAAGCAAAATGTTAACCCAGGAGCCCACTTTCTAATAGTGATGCCCAAGGACACTGGGCCCAATATAACCTTTTACTTTACTATTAAGCCAAGAGAAAAGAGAGCAAGTTCCAACAATGGAAGGGATCAGCGGCAGCGGCGGGGGAGAAGGCGACGCCGGCGGAGGAGGAGGGTACAACAGCGGTACTGTTAAGAAGGCGAAGCTTCAGTCCACGCTGTCGGCTCTCCTGAACGACCCGGTCCTCGCCGACGTCCCGAAGCAACCGACCCTGTCCGACGTGGACACCCTCATCAACCTAGAGCTAGGAAGCGCCATGCGCATCTCCGTCCTCAAGCTCGACAAAACCTCCTTTGGTACTCAGACCTTTCTCTTTTAAGCATTTCGACAAACACCTTATAAGCGACGTCGTCTTTTTAAAAATCTTTCTGGGTGGTATTGGCAGATGTGGCGTTGATGAATACGGCGACGGTTAGGGACCTTAAGCTCGCTATCAAGAGGAAGGTCACCGATATGGAGCAGTCCAAGATGGGCCATCGCCATATTTCTTGGTCAGTTTCCTCCTCGCTTCGAAACTTCCGAGTAACTAATTCAGGTTCGAGCCGATCGGAATAATAGCAACATTCTCGAAGCTCCAACTCATTGCTTTGTTTTTGTTCAGGAAACACGTATGGGAAAATTTTGCGCTCTCTTACCAAAACCAAAAGCTATTGGATGATAAATCGTCGCTTCATGAGTATGGTATCCGAAACAACTCTCAGGTATATCTGTTGCAGTTGGCTCGTTGGGATTTGGGAATTTGAATGTTTATTTAGGAACCTGACAAGAGGCAGATGAGGTGTTTGAGTTTGTGATTTCTATGAAAATTTTTGGGGTTGAGCAGGTGCAGTTTGTATCCTACGTCGTCTCGAAGGAGTCTCGGATGCACTCCAAGAGAAGGAAACACCGTTTCTTCCGAGGACTTAACAAGCCTGTATGATGCAATGATCCTGTTCCAATTGATGGTACATGTTTTGTAAAGGTCATTGACATGCTGCCAAGAGTGCCAAATTTCAATAGGACTCTGATCTGTCACTTCTTCTGCAGAGGTTGGCTGCGTGTTTGCATCCGCGGCAAGCAAAACTATCAGGTGCAACTGTTAAAGATTGATGCTTTCTGTTTCCCTTTAGCTTCAATCAGCTTAAGCTTATTCCAATCGATCTTGTAAATTAGATTCAACTCTATCTTCTTTCGACGACTTTACTGGTTTCATAGTAACTATTTTATTTGTCATCCAACTGAGAGGAAGGGTTGACTGTTTGTTTTGTATCAATAAGAAATCATATGCACTTTCCTGATGAATGAACAGCAAAAATCTTAATCTCTTCTTATAAATTACCTTTTTCTGTTCTTTACTCCTGGAAGATTGAGATTCGGATTCTGAGTAGACAGCATTTCATTATTCATATTCACCAGTAGCATTGTCTTTTCTGAAATAAAATTGGACTCTGTTGGTCATGACACCAGAACAAAGTCAAATGTTACATGAAAATAAAACATTCTTCTGAGTCCGACGTTTACAAGATTGCGTCTTTGTTACACTTTTCCATGCACTTCAATAGCTGCGCCTTCTTTACCTTTTCTTCATGCGGCAGAGCAGCCAACTTGCTGTTACTTCTCTACAGGAAGTCCATGTTCTACCCATGCGGCATATCCGCCACTGACATCTGTGACTCGGCCGAAACCCTGCAGAAGTAACATTTCGCCTTGATGAACCAACAGTTTATTCACTTAAACCAGCTATGACTGAGCGGTGCTTTCATTTCGATCCGTAAAATATAAATCCCTTTTTTTTCTCTCTGCTAACCCTTACTTACAGCGGATTGCAGATCAACAGCGGCCATTAGTGATCTCCTCCCACTTTTGCATCCCTGCAGAAGAAGAAACAATGTCTTCTACATTAAAACTTGAGGCCGCATACCTGGAAAAATGAAATGGAGATTGTGTTCTGAAGAGAGGTACAATGATTATCCCTTCGTCTTTATCGAACTTTTTTGCAACCTCGTCCAAGAATCTGGAGTTTCTTAACATCCCTGAATAAAAAAGCAGAGAACACCCTGGTTGAGATGCTTCTGATATAGAATAACCGGCAATTGCTCAAATTGCAGTTGCATTAACCTCTAAACTGTCGTGTTTCTCTGCTTTAAACAAAAACTCAAATGAACAAAGATGGTAAAATGAATTGGGATCTGTAGGTTATGTCTTTACCTGCTTCGCTTTGGAGCATGTAAGGGATGTTAACAGCCCCACGAGCATGTCCTTCAACAAACTCCTCGGGGGTCCTAACATCCAAGTACTTGTGCCCTGATTGATGCATCTTGTGGGCTAATTGAACCAGGACAGACTTTGCAGTTGACCTTCCTAAACAAAATAAACATGTGAACCACTGCCAACCTGTGCCTCCGTAGCAATAAAGGGTTACATATGGGTAAGATTCACCTTGTACAATAGTTTCGAATGTAACAACGTGCGAAACGAGCTGAAAATGCCATGTTCGAGCTCTCGTCGAAGGTTTGATGCGCTTACAATCGGGAGAAGGAATGTATGTATATCTGATTCCCAAAGGAAGTCGAAGAATGAAGGAGGGGAACGCCTATTTAAGCGAGAGGGTCGAGCGCATTAACATTCTTGTGGCCCCTTGGATGGTACTGGATTTGGTAAGCTATTCATGCATCGAGCTCTGTTTGGAAATATAATAAAACCTAGGGATTTTTGATTGAGTACGATCCATTTTGGGGTGGATGGTGCAGAATGCAGATCTCAGAATTTTACGTGGCCATTTGTTCTGATTTACTAATTAAATACTCATACCTTCGATTAAAAAAAAGGAAAATTTTACTAGGCCTCGTATATTTAAAGTTAATATATTATCATTTTCTAAATGTACTACATTCTGTTAAGTGTTTATTGCTCCATGCCCAATTCCAAAGATAAGATAGAGAAAAGAAGTGCAGAGTTTCTTTGGCAATAAGCTCAAAAACTATTAGCAAGTTGCAAGACAGGACTTTCCTATCTTTAGGTTCTGTTACACCGAACACGGTTCAACTACCCAGGAAGCTAGGTTAAATTGTAATGTAGATACAGAGAGTTCAACTTTCATCAATATCCCTCCGCTGGCAACAAATACACTGAAAATTCTCGGAGAGTTGTTCGCTTAGTCTTCTCTATCCCTTAGTTGCTCGGTTTTGATCTCTCGTACTCCGTTGTCTTGTCTCATCTTTAGTCTCTCGTAATATTCCTTCAACTCCCTCTTGTACCTTTCCTTGTCTCTCAATCCGATGTTCTGGTAAACCTGAAAGATAGAAGACACTGCATTGATTAGGAATTTAGCTTGGATGCAGTGGGCGAAAACTAATGCAGATCAACCACGAAAATTATATTACTGTCAAATTGCTTCAATCTTCTCCAATCAAGCCCATGATCATTAGCATTTAAGTACCTTCCTCTCTTCCGCATTGAGATTGGTCCACGACTGTCCAATGATCTTGGTAAACTCTCTTTCTCGATTCGGGTATTGGGACTTGAGCTTGTAATGCTTCTCAGCAAAAAAGAAGTTGTAGCCACTTCTGTTAGGCTTGGGGTAGCTAGGATCCCATGCTCTTCTGCTTCTCCTCCTCCTCCTACCGAACCGACGAGGCCTGCCTCTGCGAGTGCTCGGAACAAGAGCACCGGTAGGCTGAGTCGTCGAAGAAGACGAACTTGGCGGGTCTGGATGGTAGAGAACTCCCCTGAGAAGCTCTGACCCCAGCTGCACGGCAACCAGGTAACCGCAATCGAACTTCCCTTCAATTGTTCCTACTGCTGAGAATGATGGATTGCCTGTTGCAGAAATTTGGAAAGATTGAAACTACATGATGCTAGATCGATCAATTTCCTGATGATTCAGCTAGAGATAATTTTCAATACAACAACGAGTCAGAGTTCAATTTTTTTACAAGTACAAATATTTAATTACACCCAAAATATTTACATGAAAGTAAACATATTATTAATTTTTAGAACGTGATACATTATTTGCAAAAGCATGTGAACGTGGGCAAGAAACATCAATTACTAACAAGAAACCAAAAAGAGAAGTGTCCTTATTCATAAGTTTGAGTGTTTGATTCAATATGACAACGAATATAAATAGTAAGTCTTTATTGGAAGAAGGATACAAACAACATATACTATGGCCACACATATGAATTACAAGAAAAATGAATGTCGTGGGACCACTAGAGAAGATGGAGACGTGGAATTAATCGTCATTATAAAAGGACTAGCACAAAATACATAGCAAATTCTAGACATCACATACATTTTGTGGATAATCTCGAGATGTCACACGACGACTCATTGACTAACGCATAAAGTGGATGCACATTAAGGGGCAGAAATTTCGACCAAATATATATGTGGTCTGTGATAATTCGCATTATCCTCACACTTCTCCTAACCGATAAATATTGGGAGATTGAGAAAAGCCACTGTGCATGTCACCTTTAATTGGCGGGTCACAAAATCCTCCCATCGGATTAGACGAATATCCCACAATTGCCAAGTCACTTCTCCCTGGAATTAATGTACACAAAAAAACCATGGTCTTATTTGGTGAAAAAAGGGTCAATTAAAAAAAATGCAAGGATCATACATATAAAACGAGTAAAGCAATCGAAAAAAATAGAATTTGAAAATTTACCATTGGGAGTAGAGAGTGGACCCTGGACTCTGAAGTAATGAACTTGCTCGTAATGGTAAAGAAGGCTCAAGTAATGCTTCCTAAGAACGAAAGATGCACTCGTAGTTGTAGGCGCGAACTGAAACACATAGCCTGCCTCCCTCCATTTCTTCTCCATCACAACCTATACCATATTCTCAAATTCGAACATTAAAAATTCGTAAAGATCACTCGTATCACCGCAAAATTTTATATTATCCGAGGGAGTATGTATAATTTTACCTTCTCATATCCACCCCTCCTAGTAACCTCCACGTAGAGAACGTGCAAGTCCAGCTCCTTCCCTCCGATCACAGGGATCCTTGAACGTGGAAATATAGAACACATTATTGTAATAAGGAAAATACCACATCAGATTGAAATTTTAAGTCTAAATACGAGTCACCATCTTACAAAAACAAAAAAAAACACGGGAAATTATATGAGCCCATGAAGGGATGAAGAAGAAGCATTTACATGAACTTGGAGCCCATGGAGAAATGGAAGCGCCTAAGGGTGTCCCAGAAAACGGTCGGATCCCTGACAACCTCTTCGTGGCCTGCAAGAGGGGCCGGATACTGCCCGCCGTCTCCAGCCCGCCTCCTTTCCGCCGCCGGCGACATATGTTTTCTCTTCTTTATTCTTATGTATGTCTTCTCTCTCTCTCTCACTCTCTCTCTATTGGCTCTCACCGGAGCATTGTATTAAATATAGGGGAGAGGAAGCATATAGAAGAATGAATTGTAATTTGTAATTATTTAGAAGGAAAAAAGTGGGTTGATTTCCAAATTCCAAGAAGGAAGGAAGGAAGGAAGGGGAGAGTTATTAGTATTACTGAACCAAAGCTATGAAATTTAATATAAAGAAAGTTGACAGCGTGGGATAGGGCAACGGTTATGCAAGAATTTGGCTCTTTATGTGAGAAAAAGCATACTCTTTTTTTTGAATTAGGCCAACCACGTAAAAAGAAGCACTTACAGTTATTTATTTTAAGGAAAGGTTTGACTACAATACCATGCAGTTTTTTTTTATATTTTAGTAATAATTGGGTAGAGTAGTAATAAGTATTTTGTATTTTCTCCAAAGTTCACCTTTAGAACAAATTTATAATTTTGATAAAATAGAAAACGAATCTAAGAAACTCGAAACTAAAAGTGAACTGTTTTGATACATGGGACGTATTTATGACAAGTACGAAAACTGCAAGAGATGGTTTGGTCGGCTTTGTTTCTAGGAGTAGAATCCTTTGGAAACCGTATGATTTTTTTCTTTTTTATCTAGGGTCAATCGATGCCCTGACATCTCTGTGTAAGCTTTGATTTGGGGTTTTCACCTTTTGGTCCAAACGTTGACATGCAACAAGTGATCTTTCTCCCCCAACTCTGACCATATCTCGACCCACGTCTGTACAAAAGATTTACACATTCCTCAGAGATTAATCCCTTTCTTTTTTTCAATTTTCCAAAACCACTTTATGTTTATTTGATTATTTCAGCGTATTTAATCACAATAGATCCTTTACTGCCTATAAAAAAAATTAAAATATACCTGGATGGTGAATCAATGCCGGTCAAACGACGGTTTGAATTCCATGTTCTTCTCTTGGAGAAATTTGATTTAATTTGTTAATTAATTACTTAAAAAGATTACATCAGGTATCACATATAAATTGTCAATTAAGTCTTCAATATGTCCGATTTAGTTAGCAGCTCCCCTCTCTAAGCTCAGGAGTGTATCTCATGTGAAATCAAAACGTGGTTTTTGTTATTCTGATGATTAGAACTCAGGAGAATTCACTTCAATTGCGAAGAATGGAAAGTGATGTAAAATGTTTAAAACAAGGAAAGAGAAAAGTCAAAGCTGTTACTACCTTATAACTTGATGATTCAAAACCATCATTAAATGTATGCAACATATAAAAACTTAATGAATGATAAAAAAAAATACGTATTTAAGATTCACATTTTTTTCCATAATAATAATTTTGAATGAAAATGATTATATTGAAAAGTATACGTAATCTATATATCTTTACCCAATGAATCTTTAGCAAATTATGAGACAACAATTGTATTTCTCAAGCAATTCCGTCAACGACAAGGGCGTGAGAACGTGTGCAACTGGTCCGAGGAAGTTGAAAACAAGGTCAAATCTAAGAACTCCAGCCCATCAGGCCAAAAGCCCAAAATAATACAAACCCGGTCCAGCACAATGACACTAAAATAACAAAATATTGTAAGAAACCCACAGTCGAAGCCCAACAGAGTCCACGACCACAACAATATACTGGTTTTAAGAATTCACTATAACAAATTACTTCCGCCAATTTGATCTATTCGGTTCGATCATGATTGTTAATATTGTACTAATTTCCACAATGTTACTTACGCCATTGGATTTATTAAAAATGCTAATTTATACAATTTTGAGCTGTAACAATATTAAATAATTTTGAGTTTTACAAACTTTAAAAATTTGTAACATATTAGAATCTATATTGTTTGTTATGTTTCTTCAAAGTGTGATATTACTGAGTTGTTTTTTCTTTATCTATCCTGTCGTTTGCTAATAATGTCGCAATTATAAATGGAGTCGTAACAAATATATGAACGTGAAAGATGTTAACCTCTACTTCATAAAGCCATGGACGCCAAATTTCCAATAAACAATATTCGCATTTCCATCAACGTCGCTACTTTAGGTAGTGAACCAACCTTATCGTTTGCATAACTTTTGCTTCCCCCGATGCCCATCACTCCGACAAAATAATGAAATATCCATAACCATCTCTGCTCCTAATTTTGTGTTGGAACTGAACCATGCATGGCCGCGTGTATCAATCACATCGTATTTTAAAGTGTAAATTACCCTCAAGTCCCTGTACTATTAACGATTTTGTAATAGATTCCCTAAATTATTACGATATTATATAAGGTCTCTGTCTTATAGCGAAATATTGGCATAAGGTCTCTGACTTAACCTTTGCTGACATCATCACATTTTTTTTTATTTTTTAACATTGAATTGACCAAAATACTCTTAAACCAAAGATTAAAAAAAACATCTCCTTCAACTTCTCTCTCCTCCAACTTCCAACCTAAATCCAAAAAATTAAATAATAGCAACAACCAAACTAACATTGAAGTCCAGATTAATCCATAAAATAACCCTCTTGTACAACGACCCTAGCCATTCATGTGTAACCAATGGCGACGGCGGCATTTCATGGGATTATTAAATTCTGAATTAGGTCTCTTCACTTTTCCCTTCTAACAATGGCGATGGCGGCGTTTCAGGGACCACGAGCTCCCTTTGGACACTCACAACCTGTACGACTACTGTAATCCATATAACCATCGCCTCCATTTGTATCAAACCTGGGTTGTACCTCCTGATGTACCTCTGAATGCTGCCCAGAACCTCCCAAGGCGACGCCTTTATCTTCGAGAATGGGGAAACTCCATAGGGCCCAGAGATAACTCGATCTCTTGTTGGACTTAGAGCCCAGAGGAACCGCTCGCAATGCAGCGAAGTACCTGAGGGCGGGGAGGACACTCGACAGGAACGACTAGAATTGGACAACCCGCCTAGGGTTGGAGACGGGCGACGACGGAGGAGGGCTTGAATTGGACGACCCACCTAGGTTTTGAGACGAGCGACGACAGAGGGGGCTTGAATTGGACAACCTGCCTAGGTTTGGAGACGGGCGTAGCCTGAGGTTGAGCTTTGGGCAAAAAGAGAGCGGAAAAGAAGTGAGACGAGGAGGGGAGCAATGCGGCCGGGACGAAACCTAGAGGAGGCCGGGGACCGAAACCTAGAACGCTTGTGTTCGAGATTCAAGATTTGAATTTTGGGTTGAATGTTCTTAGTTTTTGTTAATTTCTGGGTTTAAATTCAAAGGTTGAAGAATATTGGTTTTTTTATAATCTAAGGGCATTTTAGTCATTTTAGTGATAAAAAATTGCTGACATCATCCTCAGTTATTTTAGGGATCCGAGATCAATATTAATTCAAAAAGTAGGGACCCTATATCTTATTCAAATTACACAGGGGCCCTATTACAAAATCGTCAATAGTACAGTGACCTGAGGGTAATTAACTCTATTTTAAATGGTCTTATAGTCTCATGATGTGTTCAATTTTTTCACAGATTAATATGATTTTTTTATTATTTTTTTTTATTCACATATCACAATTACGAGATCATCTATCTCCAAAGTAGTCTAAGTCAAATACGTTTAACAATTTTTTCAAGATAATTGATAGACAAAATATGCACCTTCATCTATCTACATTAGACCATGCCTCAATTATGTCCCAAAATGAAAATCTCTAGTATGTTTTTTTATAATTACTTACTTACGTGTAGGATTACACTTATTATCGATTGAACTATATATTTTTGTCAATTTTATGCATTTTTTTAATATGAAAATGTGAGTAGTTGATGTTACCATAGCATTTTAACTCAATAGAGGAAACACGATTTTAAGTTTCATCGCATATGCTCTGTAAAGATGTGTCAAAATATGAAGAAAAAAAATAAAGTAATCTTTTACGTAAGACAGACAGTTCCAGAATTTAAACCTAGATATACTGGATAATACAACTGTGTTATTTGACTACAAGTGTTTTGGCATTTTTTTAGGGGTAAAGAAAGATACGGACTCGACTCAATCAAATCTTAATCACGTTTAATTTTGTTATTTTCTTCTGAAACACGTTTCCTTTCAGTAAAACAAAAGGAAACCCATATTTAAGAAGTTTGAAGTTTGAAGTTTGAAGAAAGGGTTCGGCAGCCGAGCCACATCAGTCGGGTGCGTCGTCCGAAACTGACTAGGATACCTTGGAAGAGAGAACATTACGTGTCAATGGCAGACCTGACCCAGACCAGTCCAAGAGACTGGTTCAGATAAATCAAAATGAGAGAGAGGAAGATTCTAAGGAATATACCCTCCCACCAATCATCTTCTCCTACACTGAAACACCAGTCAAGTCCAAAAAGCGGATAAAGCCTAATTAAATTTCCTTTTTCCAATTCCAAAAAGCGCAGAAACCCCAGCGAAAAGATAGAGCCTAGAGTCCTCCTAGCCCGCGCTAACCTTCAGTGCATATATAATACACCTCAACTTTCCTGCAACGCCACCAACCTAAAAGGTCTTAAACTAAACTTTAGTTAAAACCCCAAAAGCCCAGACAGTTAGTTGATTTTAAAGGGAAATACGACCAAAATCTACAAATGATCAATTCTTGTCCCGTTGTTTCTCCGTCGGAAGAGAAGGAGAAGGAGAAGGAGAGTTACTTCGAGAAGATGGGCGCGTTCAGAGTCCAAGGCCGAGACAAGCGGGGGAACAAGGTTCTCGTCATCCTCGGCAAGCTCTTCTCCGGTAAGAGAATCAAATTCCCCGTCTCCTTTTATTATATTTATTTTTGATATTATTATTATTCTTCTTCCGATGGTGGTTATGCAAATTTCTAAAATTCCAGCTAGGGATGTTAATGGTGGAGCTTTAAGCAAGTACTTGGAGGAGAAGGTGTTCCCTGAACTGGACAACGGTAGGCCGTTCTCCGTGTTGTACGTGAACACCGGAGTCCAAAGGAGTGACAACTTCCCCGGTATCTCGGCCCTTAAATCGTTCTGCGACGCCGTTCCCGCCCACGTCAAGAGCCGTCTCGATGCCGTTTATTTCCTGCACCCTGGTCTCCATTCCTGGCTCTTCCTCGCCACCTTTGGTCGCATCATCTTCCCTGGAGGGTAAGCGTGATGATGTATATCGCGTTAGAATCCGCATATCTACGAGTTTTTGTGCCGTTGTGTTCGATTGTAACGGGGATTCTGTTTCTGGCAGGGTATATGGGAAGTTCAAGTACGTGAACAGGGTGGAGTTTTTGTGGGATCACTTGAAGAGGAAGGAGATGAAGTTGCCGAGGTTCGTGTACGAGGAGGATGAGAAAATGGAGCGCCGTCCGGTTATGGACTACGCATTGGAGAGTGACCATCCGAGACTCAACTGTGGTACCGAGCTGGACAACTCCATCTCTTCTTACTCTACTCGCTGCATCGCCTAGGAACATCTTCTGGTTGCTCGCAAGTTTGGGGTGTCTTTGTTTAGTTTAGTCTATGACTGTCACCGTCAATGTTTCTCCCTTTTCGAGTTCTAGTCTTGTACATGTGCGTGAAGCTCAATAGGGAGAAAGACTGCGTTGCAAGGTTCGTGAAGTTGATGGAGATTCTTGTTAGTTAAATTATTGTAGTGTGGGGTTCATATGCGGGGCAGAGTAGATTTAAACCGAACAGATCCCGGATGCCCACAAACTCGTAATGCAGAATGATCGAATGAAACTACAGATTGTGCAAATGGGATCGGTCGTGAAAAAGTGCACCTGCACAGGTGCTGAATACCAACTGAAATTGACTGCTGGCCGAAGGGGAAACAATGTGCCAGAGCAAGGCCTAACCTAGTCTCTGCTTCTGGGGTCAGACGAACGCACCTTGATCACGTTTCAATAGACACAAACTTCAACAATCTTTCAGACTATATACGACATGCAGAAACTTGCAAAGCTATCCACTTGTGAAAATGACCGATAATTTATCCACTTGTATGCTCTGGTCTTGTCTCACCATGCACCATAAACTTGGCATCTCAAAACAGGACAATGTCCTGCTGCGAAAGCCTTGCTGGCGTACAGCTTACAATCACAATGATCCGAAACACAAGCAGATTTGGACAGGTCTACTCAAGTCTATGCAATTCAAAACACCACGATTTAGACATTCTTACAAAGGAAGATGAAAGGTTCAGCCAAGCATTGGGATCACACCATTGCAGTAAAAAAAAATATAAAAGACCACAATTTACAACGCAGGCCAGAATTCTTCTATAAACAAGCAACGAAGGGCCAAGTTCGTGATCTAGTGTAAATGTAACTACACAATTGGCAGTTGATCTAGGACTTGCAGGTTTTCCGCAGGGAACCATCCATAATCAGCTTGGATTAGGCGAAACCCAAAGGGGGCACGCCCGGCTTAAAGGAGACCGAGAAGATCTTGAAATGCAGGGCAAAGGTTCAATACTCCCATCACGCAGCTTAAAAATCCCCATATCAAGAAACCCAACATTCTCTTCCGAATCAATATCCGAGTAATCATCAGTGTAATATATACAGTCTCCCATACAACCCGGAAAATCAGATGTCGAAACAGACAGTGCAGAGTTCCTCCCAACAAACAAAGCTATACCTCCCAAACTGCTGACATTCTCCCACTTCATCTGGCCAAAGTCCATCCTGAAAACCTTGAACTGAAACGTCCTGTAGGATGACCAGGGCTCCCAATCGAAATCAACCTCCAGATGCCTAGTTACTAGCAGCAATTCGCCCTCCGAGCTCACCAAGTAAACCATATCTCCCCGGCAACTAGGAGCAGTCGAAAGAAACAAAATCGAAGGAGGATCGACAGAATTAACAGTCACCTGGAAGACGGCGAGCTCCCCCAGCATATCAACGGCGTACAAGGAGCCGTTATGGAAGACGACGTCCTGGAAGTAGGCGCGCCTAGGGTTTTCAACCGCGGTCCAGGACGAATCCCCGCTGCGGGAATATGCCACGTTGCGAGTGTCGTCGAGGATCGCCACGGCCATGAAGCTGTCGTCCGAAGATGGGGCGGACGACAGGACAACCTTGTAGACGAAACGGTCGCGCATATCGCGGAGGCTGAAAGAGTAAACCAGGCCGATGAAGTTGTTGACGAGGGTGTACTCCCTCCCGACGTTGGCGTAGTCGAATCGGACGACGTCGGGGAAGGCGGAGAGCGGGGGGAGGTGGACCCTCGCGCGCGTGACGGGGTTGACGAGGAGAATATTCGGGGAATCTTCCTCGAGGAGGACGAGGAATCCATGGGAGGAGCCGCGGTGGCGCTTCTTGGGAGAGGATTCCGGGAAGTAAATGAGCCGGGATTTGTTAGTGGACGGGTCGAAGAAGGCGCTGTGCTTGGGTTTCCGGTGGGGGAGGATCAGCCACGGCGGTTGAGGGGGAAGGAGGGTTGGTGTTTTGGGGATAAAGGACCTCCACGCGCGGGAGACGGCGCGTAGGGATATGTAATCGGTGTAGGCTTTAAGGCGGTTTGATATTTCAATTACGAGTTCCGGCGGGAGCTGGGTCCAATCGATGGCGGCCGCCATTCCTTCTCGCCCCCAAAAAGACGAGACGGTTGGGGGATTCCTCCTCGCCGGTCAAATAGGCGTCATGATTGCCCTTCTGTGTTACCCGGTCAAGCGAGCAACCTTGGATAGGGAGATATGGAAGTTGTTAAGTTTGTGGGTTTTGATCATGAAAGCCCGTTGGACCTTCCGGGCTCTAAACATTCTAAGTTAGACAGCGCCACAGCGGATCAATTTGTATAAGAAAAATTCCACGTAAGCACTCCATAATTTAACTCTTTATAACGAGATACTTGTAGATTTAAATTGATAATTTATTTCGGTAATTTATTAAAAAAAATTCACTTTCAAAACATAATGAGAGAGAGACATGAAGAGATGGAATAGGCTTGCTCTTTTCGTTCTTTCACCCCCACCACACACACACCCCAATCAACCACATAGTTCACACTTTATTGTTGCTGTATGAACGTATGATATGTAACCTAAGCAAAGAAGTAAATTAGCCCCCTATACCAACCTAATTGGAAGGAATTCTGTCCAGAGAAAGCATGTGTGTGTAATCTTGTAAGTAGGTGGTATGAACTGTCCACTTTGATGTATTGTATATATGAATTTTATGTATGTATATGTATATATGTATTTTATATGTATATGTATATACATGTAGGTTTTTTTTAGGAAATCTATATATGTAGGAGAATTTTTCATGTTTGAGATCAATTTGCCTTATTTTGGGATGTCTATTTATGAAATTTTCTTTACTAATTTAGTTGGATCCCACAAATATTAAAAATAGATGATTGGAAATTTTGTATACATAAGCCATGTGCTATGAGGAAGACTATATAAAGAGAACTTTTAAAAGAGTAGATGATACCCATACAAAATCACCATTTTATATTTAACTTTTTGTTCGTAACTTGTAATTTAACATAATCATAGTTTTTTTCCTCTAATTGTCCTTGTACTCACTTTCTCTACAAGATTACCTAATAAAATATTATTTTGTATATGAAGACATAAGGTTATGTCCTAATTGGGATATTTTTTGGTGCCTTGTATATTATATATTCTATTAACAATATTAATACAATACTTCCATTTATTACAAAAAATGTACCTACATCAATCCGATTTATTCCACACATGATTGATGACGGATTTGAAGCTGCCTTTTCTATTCCATATTTCAAGATAAAGGTTTACGTTTGCAACTTTAAATGTTATTTTGACATTTTCTCTAGTGCAATATGGTTGGTGGCTAAATTGTTTACCACATGAAATGACAAAAGAAAACAAATCATAAGTTGAAGAGTCCAAATATATGTTTCCAAGATGGGCATGTGTTCTATAGAAAATTCTAATAGTCTTAGACATGTAGATATGCTATGTTTGAATAATGAAATTTTAGCATTTGGTAGTCTTAAATAGTTTTTAGGTGTTATTTTGTAGATATGCTATGTTGTTCACAAATTTAAGAGTAGATTATTCTCTGGTATTTGGCGCATACACTTTTTATAGATGCACTTGCTTTTGATGTCAGATTTTTTTGTTGACATCATTGAGAAAACATAAGTTGGAGTACGAAGAACTAACAACTAGTGCATATCATCGACAGGCGTTTGGATCCGGTGCGGAGGGAATGTTTCCTCAGTATATACTGAGGAAACAATAGGCCATTGGATCAGAATTTTTTTCTAAATATTCTGATCTAATGGCCATTATTGAATAAGGGCATTTTAGACTTTTTCATAAAATTACTGTTCATCCACTAACGAAATTACTGTTCATCCACTAATAAAATTACTGTTCATCCACTAATAAAAGCACTGTACATTTTCAAATAAAATCACTGTTCATTTCGATGGCTGGTTTACTTGTGTGTATTGCTGGTTTAAATGGCTGTATTGTTGGTTTTCGTGACTGTATTGATGGTTTTCTTGGCTGTAATGCTGGTTTGATTAGCCCTATTGCTGGTTTACTTGTGTGTATTGCTGGTTTAAATGGCCGTATTATTGGTTTTTGTGACCGTATTGATGGTTTTCTTAGCTGTAATGCTGGTTTTTTTTTGCTGTAATGCTGGTTTTCAAAACTCCCATACTGGTTACTTTCATATATTGAATGAAAAAATAAATAAATAAATAACACCAATCATTTCAAATATGTTCTTTGGGTAGTTGGTTCAAATCTATTCTTACAATATGTTCGTCAAATGCAACATCTTTCGAATTAAACCAGCAATGCAACCAAGCAAACTACCAATGCAGCCAAGAAAACCACCAATGCAGTCAACGAAACCGTTAATACAACCAAACAAACCAGTAATGAAAAGAAGCAAACCAGCAATACAACCAAACAAACCAGCAATGCAACGAAGCAAACCAGCAATACAACTAAACAAACCAGTAATGAAAAGAAGCAAACCGGTAATACAACTAAATAAACCAGCAATACAACAAAAAAACTAGCAATGCAGCCAAACAAACCAGTAATATAACCAACGAAACTATTAATACAACTAAATAAACCAGTAATATAACAAAATAAACCGGCAATATAACCAAGCAAACCAGTAATGAAAAGAAGCAAACCAGCAATACAACTAAATAAACCAATAATACAAAAAAAACCAGCAATGCAGCCAACGAAACCATTAATACAACCAAACAAACCAGTAATGTAACTAAGCAAACCAGTAATACAACAAAAAAAACTAGCAATGCAGCCAATGAAACCATCAATACAACCAAACAAACCAGTAATGTAACTAAACAAACCAGTAATACAACCAAATAAATCAGTAATACAACAAAAAAAACCAGCAATGCAGCCAACGAAACCATCAATACAACCAAGCAAACCAGCAATGCAATGAAGCAAACCAGTAAAATAACTAACGAAATGAGTAATACAATAAAATAAACCGGTAATATAACCAAGCAAACCACCAATATAATTAACGAAACCAGTAATGTAACTAAAAAACCAGTAATACAGCCAACCAAACCAGCAATGCAAAAAATAAACCAGCAATGCAAACCGACCAAACCAGTATGTAGTTAGTGGATGAATAGTTAGTGGATGAATAGTAGTGGTGGGTAAATTGACATATATACCCTCCTCAGTATATACTGAGGAAGAGCATCCTCAGCACCGTTCCCGCACCCCAAACCAAGACATTACAAGAAAATTACTTTTTATCTCATAGATCCCGATCAAAGAAAGAAGTTGGATTTTCATCTTTTCCTCAAAATTTAGGATTCAGGAAAAGAAGAACACCTTTGTTTTTAAATTGACTCGTGTTCAGATTAGAAGATATGATAAAATGGCAAAATTAATACATGAACACATTTCATTTTGTTCTGTAACTAGTAACAATGTATTAATGCATTCCACCTTTTGTTAATGCAGATAATCACCATTTTATATTTATCTTTTTGTTCGTAACTTGTAATTTAACATAATCGTAATTTTTTTTCCTATAGTTGTCTTTGTACTCACTTTTTCTACAAGATTACTTAATAAAATATTATTTTGTATATGAAGACAGAAGGTTATGTCCTAATTGGGATGTTTTTAGGTGCCTTGTATATTATATATTCTATGAATAATATTAATACAATACTTCCATTTATTACAAAAAATGTACCCACATCAATCCGACTTATTCCACACATGACTGATGACGGATTTGAAGCTCTATTTACCATTCCATATTTCAAGATAAAAGTTTATGTTTGCAACTTTAAATGTTATTTTGACATTTTCTCTACTGCAATATGGTTGGTGGCTAAATTGTTTACCGCATGAAATGACAAAAGAAAACAAGTCATAAGTTGAAAAGTCCAAATATATGTTTCCAAGATGGGGCATGTGTTCTATAGAAAATCCTAATAGTCTTAGACATGCAGATATGCTATGTTTCAATAATGAAATTTTAGTATTTGGTAGTCTCAAATAGTTTTTAGGTGTTATTTGGTAGATATGCTATGTTGTTCACATATTTAAGGGTAAATTGTTCTCTGGTATTTGGCGCATACACTTTTTATAGATGCACTTGCTATTGTTGTCAGATTTTTTTGTTGACATCATTGACAAAACATAATTTAGAGTACTAAGAACTAACAATTAATGCATATCATAGACAAGAAAAATTAGTCCTAAATTTAATATTGAACGGCATAAAGTGCCTTTTGTCTGGTGCCAAATATTTTGTAGATCATACCATAAAGAAAAGAGATTCAAACCGAGACATTAAAAGAAAAATACTTTTTATCTCAAAGAAAGAAGTTGGATTTCCATCTTTTCCTCAAAAATTAGGATTCAAGAAATGAAGAACATGTTTGTTTTTAAATTGACTCGTGTTCAGACTAGAGGACATGATAAAATGGCAAAATTAATACAGAACATATTTCATTTTGTTGTGTAATTAGTAACAATGTATTAATGCATTCCATCTTTTTGTTAATGCAGATAATATTATTTTGGATGGATTAGCATAATTAACTACAGGTTCTTAGTCATTGTCAACTCAAGTGTCCATGGAATTTTTTCAACGTGAAGGTCTAAATGGAAGGTTTATCAACATGGAGTAGAGCATAGCTTGACTTGTCTACTTTTTTCTCTCTCTTCTGCGGGCGCATACAATATTTTATTCTTTAAAAATTCAAAGTGTTGGTTAGTTCTCATAGAAAAGAAATGGCTTCATTTGTTTAATGTGTGATCGGAAATAAACACTTGCTTCAAAGTGAGGGAGAATAATACTAATATACAAGGTTTATAACATATAATACTAAACTATTTTCTTGTTTATTTTCAGCAACTTAGTGATAGGTGGAATAATAAGCACAACCTTGAGTGTACCATATCTGAAGATGATAAGTGACCAACTTAAGAATTTGATAGGTTTTATTAGATTTTATTGCTATAAATTAAAAACTCAAGATAGGGGAAGAGTATGACCTATTTGGGTAGTTGTGTGTGATGGACAAAAAAACAGTTAGTTAGGGACTATCCGATTTGCTCTAATGAGTTTAGATGAACTCGATAGGGTTGAAGAAAGCACATTGGCTTTCAAAGCCATCATACATATTTTAGATGCTTTTAGATTGATGCATCGTGTCCCATATAAGAGAGGTTGGTCTCCAAAGAGGAGCTTTATTCGTGTCCTAATTTGGACAACTGTCGATCTTACTTACAACATTACACCGTATAACAGGCATCCGCTCAACAGGTGCACAGTTCTGATGAGTCTCTCTCAAGAAGACCTTCAAAGGGTAGTAAGCAAAGGACGAGTAAAATCACATGAATTTTGCTTTAGCGGACATAAACTCAAATTGATCTCATAACAAAAAAAGTCATTAATACCCGCAGAGTCATCAAAGAAGGCGAAGATAAGGACCAATTAAGATTGGATATGGTAAGCGAGGGAGACACTACAAGAAAGTTTACGGTGAAGGGGTATATGAGAGGACATTTTGGATTGATGGAGGAGATCGGATGAGAAAAACTCATCTTTGAAGGAGAGGAAGAGACTTTCATTCATGTAAATGGCCAGCTCGACATCAAGGTGGAAATCATGGAAAATTAAGAATAGAGGAGTGTTTGATTTTCTATGATTTGTGTTTGAGTTTTATTGGGTTGAACTGTAGTTCGGATAGAGCTTGGATGGTGTTTCTGTTTGATTCACAAGTCTTCTATTTTTTTAGCTTTTAGGGACTACTTATTTGCTAATGAGTTACTAACAGCTAGTCTTAGAGTGTTTGGTGAAAGAAAAAAATAATAGTTGATAAAATCTAAAAAATCATTTACTTACCAGCTAAGATTTATGGCTGATCAAGTTAACTTATAGTTTTTACCTTATGAAATTACCAACATATCTTTATTTTTTAGATCGTTCTGCAAACAAAGTGGGTAAGAATAAAAATAATACAAGGTTTACAACATACAATACTAAACTATTTTTTTGTTTTCTAACGATGGAGCGATAGATGGAATAATAAGCATAGCCTTGGCTATACCATCTCTAAAGATGGTAAGTGACCCGACTTAAGAATTTGATAGTTATTATTAGATTTTATCTATTTCTTAAACAGAGCAACAGATTTACATGTATCTCCTCACCGAAGCTATCTCTAGTATCAAGCAAAGTCACCTCCTCAACATACTCTGTGTAGCCGGAGCGTATAACTTTCTTAACATTCTTGATAGTCGGTCATGGATTGCATCCATCACCTCTGTGATGGTCTTCAAACAAACATAATTGGGAGAAATCAACCCAATTGAGTTTACATTTTGTTTCGATTGTCAAGCGTTCACAATAAAATTATCATCATAGCAAAGTCAACTACAAGTTATATCAATGCACCAATGTTTAAAAACACGTCATGCAATTGACCATGTGTCATAACTCCTGAGATACATCCTTGATTTTTTTGGTAAAATTAATTTTTGTACATATAATGCAGGCATCGATTTCAAAAGTGACTACTGCACAAGATTGGTTGATGAGCGGGGGTCTAAGATGCACGGGAGGACGGGTACACTACTTATATATTTATTAGGACAAACAATATTTATGTTATTTCAAAACTAATATTTTAATTGAATTATGAGGTGGTGAGGTCATGGAAGAGCCATGCAAGTGATAATAAGACAGAAAACACATTGGGAAATTGGAAGTGCCCTTGCTAGTTCGCCTTGGGCTCATGACTTATTAAAGACATTGAATAAATAAAAGATGGAAGAGGTTGAAGAATGGATCACTTTAGTACGTGTTTGGTTTAACTTTTAGGGAATACTTGTTTGCTTATGAGTTACTAACAACTATTCTTGGAGTGTTTGGTGAAAGAAAAAAATAAGAGTTGATAAAACTCAAAAACCATTTACTTCCCAGTTAAGATTTATGGTTGATCAAATTAACTAATAGTTTTTATATTATGAAATTACCAACATAGTATTATGAAAATTTATGAATTTAATTATTTTTTCAGTTCCGTGGGTAGTTTTGACACGTCCCTCCCTCCCTTTGTTCTACCGACATGCTTGATCGATCGCTTAACCAGTAAGCTTTCCCGCGCCCCCGAAATAACCAAACCAAACACACAATTAATTCTCCGCTCCCCCGCAACTCTTCCGCTGACCCCTAACTTAACTTCTAATTAGTCAATAATTAGATTCCCTCTCGCTTAGCTTCAATATTAGCCGTAAGAAAAAGAGTTGAAAACTTTTTCCCTTCCCCACCCATTCACCTCCAAAGCGGATTCCCCCTTTCTCACTTAAAATTCTCCACTCCACTCCGCCTCGCTTTTTTTTTCTTCTTTTTTTTTTCCTTTCCCAGTTGTCATAACAATATTCTTCCCTCCCCCAACTGGGCGGTTGCTGTTGCGTAATCAAATTCCGGAAATCCAAATATTCTCATTCTTCGGCCCAATTCGTGGATGGAATGGAAATTCTCAATCTTTTCTAAATTCCCTGACTTTCTCGCGCTCTTATTTATAAATCCCGGCGCTTCTATCAGAGTGAGGCCTTACACACTATTATAATCGGCGATTCTAGCTTTTCCACTTGTAAGTAACACGAATATTACTAGGGAGCGGTTTGGAACTAATTTAATGCGAAGAAGAACTTCACTGAACGATGTCGTTTTTTTGTTGTGTGGTTGCAGGTTTTTGTTTGTTAGTTTGTTAGCAGTTAGTTATCTCCCGCCAATTAGCTGACATGGGAAACATGAGCTATGTACGTCATCTCTAACTAATCGCTTCTTTCCATTTTCCTTAACGATCGCTTTTCTTCGCATTAGAAAGGTTGTATTTCTTCTTGGCCCTAACAGTTTCAACTTTGAAATGGAATGTGCAGGGATATGACGATGGCAACCAGCAGCATACTGATTTAGGTATCTCCTCCTCCTCTTTTTGTTTTCGAGTTCTGGCTTCGTTTCTCGATTTCGTGGATTCGGAAGAGTTTCGTTGCGAGATACCTTACGTGTTTGTTTTTTGCTTTGTAGGTGCAAAGATTCGGAAGGGAAGAGAAATCGTTCTCCAGGTAATGTGGCCGCAGCCTTCCGAGCTGTCTTGACATTTGAATTTGTTCGTAAGCGATAACCGTAGTTTAAGAATCTTTGGTTTGCTTCATCAGGCTTTTAACTGGGAATCTCACAAGCATGACTGGTGGAGGAATTTGGATGGTAAAGTTGTTGATATTGCTGAAGCAGGGTTTACTTCCGCCTGGTTGCCACCGCCATCTCATTCCTTCGCTCCCGAAGGTGAGATTGATAAGATGATGGTGTTTTAATGGATGATTAGATCTTTACTCACTTGGAACTTATTTGGTTAGTGTTCTTCCTGTGCCAACAGGTTACCTTCCGCAGAATATTTACTCCTTGGACTCTTCGTATGGTTCTGAGCATCAGCTAAGATCTTTACTGAAGAAAATGAAGCAGTATAAAGTCAGGCCAATGGCTGACATTGTTATCAATCACCGAATTGGGACCACCAAAGGTCATGGTGGGATGTACAACCGTTATGATGGAATACCATTATCGTGGGATGAACGCGCTGTAACAAGCTGCACTGGTGGATTGGTAATGACTTTTCTTTGACCGAGAAAAAACATTGTTTTGTGTGTGGATTTTCATTCTATGTGATCCATGGTTAACATTTGGACTAAGAATCTGGTATGTTTGCTTTAAATCATGAATGTGTATTGTAGCAGTTCCTTTTTTTCTTTACCAGTCTCTACGGGAAGAATGAAACAAATGACTAATCTGTGTTCTAATATTATAGCTTCGTGCTTGCTCCTGACTGGACAAAGTTGTTCGGGTCTAAGTTGGTATGCACTTTTCAAAGTTAGGGTCGCTGAATCCTTGGTACTATGAAACAGGGTAACCGAAGCACAGGGGATAACTTCCATGGAGTTCCAAACATTGATCATACCCAACTATTTGTTCGAAAAGATATTATTGGGTGGCTTCAGTGGCTTCGCAATAACGTTGGATTCCAAGATTTTCGTTTTGATTTTGCAAGAGGGTAACACGCTCTGCCACTTGGTAGTGAATTCTAGTTTTGTCCTGATTCATCTATCACTTATGATTTGTCTACGTAATTCCACGAGGCAGGTACTCCTCCAAGTATGTGAAAGAGTATATCGAAGCAGCAAAGCCAATATTTTCTGTCGGGGAGTATTGGGATTCTTGCAGCTACAACGGCTCTGTTTTGGACTACAACCAAGGTAGAGAATCTTGCTGAATTTGTAAAATGCAAAAGCATTCATTTTGGAGTGTAATTTTCGTCTTAGTTAAGGTGCTGACTTCATGACATATTTTCCTTTTCATTTATTGACAATGACGAGAGATTACATTTTGGTCTTGCTTGAGTAGCATCTGATGTGGAGATCTACGAAATATTCATTTTCTCGTTAAACTTTGATTAACTTTGGCAATGTTTCTTCTGAAAGTTTTTCGATGATGATAACTAGTTTAATGTTCTTCCAGATACTCACCGGCAACGGATAATAAATTGGATTGACGCCACAGGCCAACTGTCAGCTGCATTCGACTTCACAACAAAAGGAATTCTTCAGGTACTTCCATGGTCTGTTTAGTACTAAGCATGATGGTTTTTAGGTTCTCTTGCTGATAGTTGCATCTCCTTCATTAAATAATCCCTTGGGAATATGGACGGACCAGAGGCTGAAAGTGTCTCACGCTCATGATCTTTACAATTTCAAGATCTGCATCCTTCATCGCTTATCGAACTCTTCTGTTAATATTTCTCCGTGTATGCTTATAAAAGTTTTCTGCATTCAGGAAGCTGTTCGAGGGCAGTTATGGCGTTTGCGTGATGCTCAGGGGAAACCACCTGGTGTGATTGGATGGTGGCCATCCAGAGCTGTCACCTTCATTGATAACCATGACACTGGCTCAACACAGGTCTTAAATCCTTCATCTCCATCCTAACCATGGTCCGAAACGGCTGTTGGTCATTATTGATTTTGTTAAACATTATACTCTGGATGTGTCGAGCATGGCTAGGATCTAAGGCCTAAGCAAGAAGTTTTTATTAGCTTGTAACAAAGCTTTTGTCAGCTTTGAAAAGTTTTGTGATCAAAACTACACAAACTCATATCTAGGCAGAGATTAACAAGCAAGTTCTCTTTGCATAGACTGTATGATCTGATTGACTGCTGCTGCTTGTTAATAACTTCTCTCCGTGAAGCTGGACCGGAAAAAAATGATGAGTTGGGAACTTAATCAGAAAGTTGAGATGATTTTAACTGTTTTTGGACTGTGTAAAGAAACTGCATCGGTTTCATAGTGCCGCGATCAAACATGTGTTTGACCTGAGGCTCATTTTATTATTTTTAATGGAAATCACTCTTGATATGTTTTATTTCATTTGCAGGCTCATTGGCCGTTTCCTTCCAATCATATTATGGAGGTATTGGTTGTTCCCATAGTTGTTTCCTCTTTCATTTATGTTATGCTTACAAGATAGATTAGTTCCTTCTGTATGGTGCTTCTTATCTCATTTCTGACGAAAATAGAAACGAATGATAGAGGTTGCCCTCTGAGAATATTGCTTTCTCATGCCCTCAGACATCACTTTCTCGTGTAATTGGCTAACTCCTGTGTCGTATTTAACAGGGATATGCATACATACTTACACATCCAGGAATACCATCTGTCTTTTACGACCATTTCTTCGACTGGGGCAATTCTGTTCATGATCAGATCATCAAACTGGTATGTCAAATTTCTCTATTTCCACTTGCTGATCACCCTTGCCAGAGTATCCCTCTTCATCTCAAGTGTTCCTTTGTTTCCTTTAGATCAATATCAGGAAGCATCAGGACATCAATAGCAGGTCCTCGATACGGATTCTCGAGGCGCAACCAAACCTTTACTCGGCAGTCATAGGGGAAAAGGTGTGCATGAAGATAGGGGATGGTTCCTGGAGCCCTGCTGGTAGGGAATGGACCCTTGCAGCTTCTGGCCATAGATACGCTGTATGGGAAAAGTAGATTTCGGTTGGCCACTTCTGTTTCCTCTTACTATGTATCCACAAACGCACTGTCGTTGGTATCATATTATATGCAATTGGAGTGACATGTTTCACGTCATAGGATTCTATCCTGAGGCGCTGTTTCTTCTAATATTCGATCTCCATTTTTTGTGTGGAAACTTTGTCTCTTACATTGATTAGTTCGTATGAACCGGACCTTGTTACACCACGAGGCGTTGTCAACATGTCAAAGTAGTCCGATAATGTTGTCTAATTTAACGGTAAACTATGTCCAAAGCTAAATACAGGCAAGAGATTAATAACAAGTGAATATAGCGAGAAAAAAATGAAAGTAACTTTGAATAGAGTCTCCAGGGCTGTGTACGATGCGATCCTCAATAGACAGAGGGAGTTAAACGATCACGTGATATGGTGGAGCTGGAAAGTTACCTTCCTTTCACTGTCACGGCCAAATCTTCATCGGTCCCATTATTAGTGTTTTGAACGGAGGAGAAAAAGAGATTAATTTTTCCACGAGGCCACCACTACGATAGAACTTTCTTTAAAAATTAGACTTTCATCGCAAGAAGATTATCGATTAACGAGGCTTCTCCCTCGCCTAAAGTCTCCCACGAGTCATGAATTTCTGTCTTAATCATTCACTGAAGACTCAATTAACATTTAAATGGCCTTGTCCATAAATTAAAAGCACCAGAACTCATCATTATTGTTTCTAGTCGCTTGTTGGGCTTCCTAAATTTTTTTAATACTAGGTCGACAAATTAGATTCGAACTTTTTAAAATTGTTATATATGACAAAAATATGTTCACAAATATTTAAGGCATATACATTTTCAAATGGTTAAACTCGTGATAAATTATGTTATTGAATTGTGAAGCTTGTATATAAGAATGCATGCAAAAGAAAATTATAATTGTATAGCAGACCTCGCAAGCATCAAAAGTGAAAAATCACTAACTCGTCATAATCACGGATGCATGGCACCGCTTAAATATGTCTCGTTGTTCATTGTACCCTCTTAAGTAAGTGAATTAAATTATTGAATTTATATGTCCGTTTAACGTTAAACATGCATCGAAAAGAATTAAATCACATCACAATACATAATGTGGAAGGCAGAAGTTCCATAAATAAGTGGCTCCCGAGAAAAGAAATGTAGAGAAAATGGAGAACAGAAACGTAATCATCGTAGGAATTCTTTTAATGACCTTGTGGTTGCACGTACCTTAGACATCCACTCATCATATTTATGCTAAGAGGAAGAAAGTAAAAGTCCCCACCATTTCACACGACCTATGGATGAAAGTTGTGGCCGTTGAAAAAGTGGACTAAAAGTTGGAATGAAGGATGAAAGTTGACATTTTAAAGTTGCGCTGTGCAGTCCACAGGGAACAAAGCAAAGCGCATGAACTTTTTTTTTTATCAGCTTCCATATGTTACCGACTTTTACCATTTCTCTCTCTATTGTTGGTGGAAACGAAAACTCAGACCTTAGGTACTCTGGATTCTCATGCCAAATAGAGCTTAAGAAAATTTTGTAATAGTATTTAATTATTCAGTTAAATCTAACGGGGATCATAGTTGGTATATTTCTTAGTTGACTGGTCCAAAATTACTACTCGAAAAGACCGTATTCTACAATTTAAGTATTTTCAGTAGACTGTCATTAGCTTTAGAAAAGGGAATGAGAATGACTTTTCGGCACGAAATCGTATTATTCATGTACCTTTTTGTGTAAACTCAGTTTCTGTTTCCAGATAAACAAAATCACTTAATCCATTTTTTTATAAGTAGAAGTTTGTATTAAAATTGAAAAAAAAAATATATACATAAAATGCATGTATAGAACAAAACAACCAAGGCAGGACAAAACAAAAAGTGTCCACCCCTAGTTTACTTTATCAAGAAGTCAATGAATATACAAAATTACATCATGGTCGATTAAATTCTATACGAAATTCGCTTTTTTGAAGATCAAAATTTCCAAGAAACCAAATGACTCACATGTTCACTGCATAAATAACGTACCAAAATTTTCGATCATGCCTCCTCCGAACAAGTCCATCCAAAGTGGCAAGAATGAACGAATATCTTTTACCTACAGTCCAAATCAAACCTCTTTTTCGCAATCACTTAATTCATTAGTGCCATTTTCAGGTTCGGTGATCTCAGACTACATTTTTTAAGGTTCCAACTAGATAGTACTCCTATTAAAAAAAACTAGATAGAGTTAATCAACATATATTCTTGATTAACATACATTCTTTATTGATCCAAGTAATTAACAGCAAATAAATAATTGTTATTTCTAGTTTATAATATGGTATCTTATCATTAAATTGATTAATTTGTTTAGAACAAATTTTGATAATGATTAAATTTTGAGAAAAAAATAAAATTTTCTTAAAATATTTAATTACACATTAGACGTTATTTTTGTTTAACCTGACAACGGGGGCATTAAATTCCAACCAAGACCTGGCGCTTGGTTCGAGAATCTTTGGAAGATTGCGTGATTGGAGGATTCAAGATTGTTCTCCGTTTGGTTCGATGCGTTCAAGGAATCACCATGAATCTTTTTCTTTATCTAACAATCCCAAACATTTTGCAAGTTTTTGCATGGAATATTGACGATAGGCAATCGGAAATGTTTGCCAATGCAAAGGTGCTCTCAGATACGTCTTGTCCGTTTATAACTCGATCGTAATGGAGAACGGCAGAGTTACAAGTAATTTTCGTCAAGTGTGCACACTTCTTCACTATAGTAAGATATTAATTTTTTTAATAGGGATTTGTCTTGTAATCTATTGAATGTATCTTTCTTTTTCTAAGATTTTAGGCATAAATGATGACATGTACTATTAAAATATATTTAAACATTCGTTATTCAGATTCTTCTATTATTTGAGAAAATACTAAGATTCTTCCACCGAGAACTCCATGTCAATGTGATTGAGAGTACGTCAAATTTGGAGCATAAGGTTATCCCAAAGTCGTTCATTCAAAAATATAAACAAACTTTTTACATGTAATGTAGTATGACTTACTGTTAATAAAATTTATGCATATTAAACATATCATTTGAATCGTACGAAACAAATGTACCAAAGGTCAGTAGATTTTTCTTTCTTTAGTGTTAATCCGAAATAGAAATGTTACGTTGGAGCTATGATGACAGAAATTGATAAAAAGGAGAGCTAAATCTTTTTTAAAATTGCATCATGGCATGGGCTTGCGGATCTTATTGATTTAACTTGCAACAGCTGGCATAGTTACTACTCACTGTTGCTGAATTTTGGCCGTCCCAATGATTCAATCATGGTTCGTTCTGACGATTTAACTGAGCAGGACAATTGGTCTATAAACAAATTTTACCTCAGTAATACATAAGAAGGATTTATTACATGGGAACAAAGTCAATATCAGACTGAAACTTCTACGTTGGGATCCTGATATCTTCTTCTTCTGCTCTGATACGTATTTCAAACTCTCTTTTTTAGGGAACGTATTTCAAACTTTTTGAATGGAATGGTTGGGGAATTAAATTGGGGTATGGCTGTGGTTGATGTCAAGCAGTTAATGGGATGTGCATTTTCTGGAGATGTTGGGTTTTTGTGTCTCATAAATACATACCAATGTCTACGTAAGTGGGTGGTTGTGGGAGATGGTTCTTGTGTTTAATACACACCGCAATCAAGTACCTTTGTGCATTTCTCTCTTTCTTAAAAAAAAACCAGCGTGCATTTTTTAAGACATGCTTATCGTAATTGTTTGTCATTTGGTATCATGACTATTGGATCTAGTAGTACAAACTCTAGTCGGTAACAAAGTTTTAAGGTATTGATCATGCTGCGTTAAAATAAATTTCGTTGTAAAAACAGCTTTGTTTTTTGCAGTTAGAAACATTACAATATCACAACATTCATTGAATCATGGGACTAGATTTCTCAAACTTCATCCATCACTTAACCGTCGAGCCAGTACTCACTTTGTGAAAAGAATCTATTATTTTTCTCGTCGCTGCCCTACTTTGATCTAATTATGTGCCAAATACCAAATAATTTGAACAATTATTCCACATTTTTCTTCTAAGGTAATGGTACAAACCTTGAAATAAGGAACAGAAAAACTGTTTTATTCTATTTTAATACGGTGTTCTTTTTTTCTAAGTTTTACGGGTTTAAATTTTTAACGAGATTTTTAACTCTGATTTCGAGAAAGGAAAATCTTCTTCACTCGCTATAATGAAGATGTATTATTACCAAAAAATGACTTATAAACAAAATAAGATGAGAAAGAAGAACAAAAAAATAATAGGGTTGCATTAAATATTTCAATTTTTTTTTTGGTTATACATTAAATATTTCAATTAAGGAAGGGAATGATGAGCGCGACGTTTCAATCGACAAATGGAAAGTTTTCTCTCTCTTCTCTTTGCTGTTGGTTTTGTGTCCTTTTCTATTGGGTAGAAGGTGGTAGTGACAATCTACTCCACTACAAAGATCAATTGTTAAAAAGTTTTTTGGAGATAAAAAAAAAAGGGTTTGCGAGTATAATTATTACATAAGATTGACCAATGTTTTGCCCTTTTTATCCCAATTTCAACTTGTTGTATATGTCAAAAGGCATAACTTGAGCTTTGAAGATTAAATTCTCACCTAGGATTCCACACTCATTAACATCAGTGGTCCATTGTATGGGTGGATCACTACATTTAGTGGTGCCTCCAGTTCTAGACAATGCCCCAAAATCACCCATCAAACAACAGCGCAGATGAACATATTTTTCTGGAGTATAATTTGGGGACATAATTTTAAGGACTCAGGTCTACCAAAAAAATGGAATTCATATATATGTATATATACTCTCTAATGTCATCTGGATCAATCCTATTAATTTCACGCAGAGAAAAGTTCTTTACATAATACGCCTCGGCCACGCTGTTATATGCACAAGTCAGAAACGAAATACTCTTTTCCTATTGGGTTCATTATTTGATAATACTATATTTTCTTATCAAATTTTATTCGTAGAATTTTAAGAAGGTCAATCATTGCAAAACCCAAAAAAAAATCCTTAAAAAAATATAAAAATAATGCTATTAGTTACTTATCTTAATGCAAATAATAGACGTGTTTTTCAATATTCAGAGTTCAGCAAGGCCCCAAGTAGGAGACCATTTTTTTCAATATGATTTTTCATATATCTTTAAGAAAAATATTTTTAGTTAAAATCATGCTTGTTAGGACTATATATTTTGTTACATGTAATTAACAACTACACTATCTAAAATTGATGAATATCCAACAGCATAAGTTACCCTAAAAAAGAGAGCGCAAACCACATGATTTTTCAGCGTGATCAATGATTACAAACATGGCCTCTAAACCAAAGCCAGACAATGGCTACGGGTCTCACAAGTCACAACCAACTGTGCCATATCACATCCAAAAGACAGTCACCATAGTTTCAGTTTTAGCATACCTATAGTCTATAGATAGAGATATATAACCGAGTAAGGTGATGACAGATCAAAGTCTGTGTTTACATTCGCACACAGAACTACAGAATGATCTAACATTAATTTATTTTCAATTAATTCAAATTTTTAAGTTATATTAAATAATAAAAAGTAATACAATCTACTCAAGTCTGACCTTTCATTAATCTATTTGATTTTATGCAAAGTGGTAGTGCCAGCTCATAAACTTCTCTTCAAAAGAATAGTTTTCTAGACCCACAACAAAAAGTCTAATAAATAAAAAAAAAACTAAGAAACCAACAAAATAGTCGCAAGATTCTCAATATATACCGCCCCTACGGTAACAAAGAGTAGCGAGTGTGATGATTTCTACGAGTGGGTACGTGTTTAGCTTAGCATCAGAAACGAGGGAGAAAAGACTTGTGAAGAAGGGGTAAAGGTTAGGGTTTCACTATAAACGAGGAGGAAGA
>SOPF01026639.1:0-10982 GCA_012979155.1 Hypericum perforatum | reverse complement strand
CCTCGTGGACATTTATACGCGGCTTGATCTTGTGTTCCCTGATGAAGTTAAAGGTAATAAACCAGCCTGTCTTTGATAACTTTTATTTCTTCATGTACTTTGTTTAGGAAATTTCACCGTGTGATCATTGATACTAATATGCAATTAGTTCTAGGTTCCTCTACTTGCTTAGTTGTGGGCTTCTTGAAGATAACTCAATAGCTGTCCTGGATCCCTTTCACAAAATCACTGTTTTGGAGTATTATACGCCGCTTGATCTATACCCAACGTTTAACCTAGTAGAAGGAGTGTAAATGGAAAACCCGATATCGTTGCTATATAACCATATCGTTGCTATATACCCGCTTTATCTATGCCCAACGTTCAAATAAAGCAATTTTTTTCTCCACGTATTAGTTAGTACAGTTACTCATTTACGGAGTTTATTCATGTATATATATAGTTGACTATTTGTATGCTTGACAAGCTAACAATGGACTAACCCTTGTCAGATCTCATCATGTAACATGTAATAACTGATGCAATAAGACTGCTAGCGATAAAATTATGGTTTCTCCTTCTTGCCTTGAGACACAAAGTTCTTTCCACATCCTAGCCTGAGCCGTTGGTGGATCTCTGACCACTCACAAATGTATTTTGGCGCTAACAATTGAGACTTACTTTTCTTTTGCCACATCAAAGCATGGATCAAATCTATATTATTTATGATATATTTCAATGTTCTCGGATAGATTCATGGTGGCTAGACTTCATCCGATGAATGTGCATGTTGCCTTCTTGAGTAGTCGTTTTGTTTTCTATTGGATGATATTAGTTTCGAATTATGACGCATATTCCCTCGAGAGACGGTGTGAAGGTGATTATGAAAAGGTATTTCTCGTTTCAATCTCGGCATCTTGGTGCATGTCTGCTACTACCATTAGCATGCTACCTACCCTATTAAGTTTCTTCTTCATGCTTCTTTGTTAATTAATGAAAAAATTTATGGTAGAATTCACTGATATTGATGGTATTTCTTTCGTATAGTATATGAGGTTAAAATCATGGACATTGTTAAAATCTTAACACATAATTCTAATGTTAGTTAATCATTCCTGATTGCCTATGTATTAAAAAGCCTTTGCTGACCGGTTTCGCTTAATTTTCACTGTTCGATGAGTATACAGAACTTGTGAATTTGAACACTCGCGTAAACAAGTTTGTTCATTTGGCCATGAGATTTTAAATTTTCACCAACCAAGATATACTCTTTAAACAAGCTTGTGCATTGGCCTCGAGAGTTTAAGTTTGATCCTGCTTTCTCATACAGTAAAATTATTAGACTATACAAAAGTTTGTTCATTTGGCCATGAGATTTTAAGTTGGCGATTTATGTTTATTGAACTTCAAAAGAGGTTGGGCAAAATACTATTTTGTAGTTATTCGGTCGTAAGCCGTACACAGTGTCCCACTAAAAAAACAGTAAAAGGTGTCATTCAAGTAAGAGACTAATAATATTCATTTAAATCACCTCTAACATAGACAAATAAAAATATTAGATTTTCGTAAGATATGCTCAAAACGGGGCGAACAAACACAGTTGAGCTTTCACTGAAATTCAAGGCACATATCCGCAGATGGGCCTAGCAAAAGTAGAAAACCTGGACTCCGGGCCCAAAAATGAGGGACACAGTAACTGATAGGCCGGTGGGTTGAGGCTTGAGACTCGTCAGTAAACAACTGCGTATGACGGAGCCGGCTAAAAGTTTGACCGTACTGGCATGTGGGCCGAAAGGTAATTTAGCGTATAAATGGGCTTTCACCCAAAGCAGAGGCCCAGATGTGAAAGCCTGAAGTTGCTTTTGTTTCACTTATTTTTTCTTCTGAAGAATAATGCTTTAGTTTCAATGGATTAGTTAAATGCATTCAATTAAATAGCACTCCAGTAGTCTATCTATTACACGCCACTGGTTTCCAAGAAATACATGAGCAGAAGCCCTTATTAGTGATGATAATGTAATATGCCATTGTACCATAGGAATGTTTGAGACAGCAGAGCATTCCACATTGGTTCTACAAGGACGAAGTTAAACGATGGAGATCTACATATCCAGACAGCACCGTCCGGCTTCTCTCTTTCACCTTCGTCTGGTATATGACCCTGCAGATAACAACACAAACAATTCTAAGCTGTATGAATATTACATATTCAATAGCGAATTGATACTGCTGCACTGTACCGTAGTCCTTCAAGCCACATCTCGGTGATCAAGGTTTCGCCAGGGTAGACATGTAAAAGGAATCTGCCTGATATGTTTTTGACCATGTTTGGATCTCCTCCACAGATGCATTTAATGACTGCCCTAACAGCAAATCCCAGGGTACACAGTCCGTGCAATATCGGGCGCGTGAACCTTCACATGTATGAAACAAACCTTCAACAACCATCATGAACTAGGAAGCATGCATGTATCTTATATGATACGAAAGCAGACGCCAAATGTTTGCTGATACCACGGAAGGAAGAAGACCATAAAATTTTCTAGCCAATCATTCAATCCAGTTAAGTGGACTGGAAACCATTCCAAACATCCGTCAGTAACTCCAGTAAACCTCACGCAAGCATTTTAGAGACTCCAATGAAAAATAACCAACATGGCCAGCCAAAATCCTCCTCCAAAAACTCAAGTTTCACCGGGTACAAGAATTAAAAGTTGTTGAGCTGTAGAGAGCATTTTGTTCAACCCACATGCATGATTTAGTGTAAGAGTTTATTGTCTTTTCCACTAATCTAGACGATGTCAACGCAAACAGTGACATGAAATTAGTCAACAATTCACAAAACTGGAGGCATGCACGTCAATTAGAAAAGAAGAGGATGTTCTCAGTGGTACAAACCCTGCAACTTTGGCAATCATGGGGTCCGAGTGTAAGGGATTGTAGTCGCCAGATAATCTATACAGCAAGGCCTGTCAAACCAACAAGACTTCTTTAAACTTTCGTGTAATGAGCAAATTGGAAAATATCAAGATTAAACACAAGTGCTTTTTGCCAAGCCAATAGCAAAACATTGACTTGGTTGACACTGATGATACATGCCTGGGGTGGTTGGGTGCAATCTTCATGAACTGCAAAAGGCTGACTCTTTGGAATTTTCACGGCTGTTCCCTGGTTGGAAGGATAGGTTTTGTAGGAATATGGACGAGATGGGTCGGAAAAGCCACCAGCACCACGGAGAAATGTTGTAAACCTAAAGGAGTTGGAAAGACAACCTATTGAGTGTGTAAAGCCAGGGAAACAACGGATTGAAGTATGTCGCGTAAGAACTCACCTGTTCATGCATAACAACTCTCCAGACTTCTTCTCAAAGCTTTTAATTTCAAGCTCCAGAATAGCCGCCTTACCTGAAAATACGAGCATGACGAAAAGATCCACGCTTCAGCAATTGAAGAGCAGAAGCTGAACCAGATATATAATTTCAGTGCACCAGGGAAATTTCGATAGGAAGGGGGTTACAAACCTTTGTCATGCAATCCTGCAAGAGATACTTTGTTTATCACCTGCATCAACAATTTAATTAAACCAAAGAGGAGTACCAGATAAGGGAAGGGGGGGGGGGTTATCCGTCGTCTCGTAATTGAAACTTACATCAGCGCTTGAAGGCAGTGGCCTGTATAGTTCTATATACTGTTGGCCGTGCAATAGAAGACGAGGATCATATCTGCTCAAAGCAAAATCCAAAAAATTCAATAGCTTACTAACTTGGCTTCACCAAAACAAATCAATCCGATTCGATACTCATCAAGACTTACTCCAATCCAGGCAAGTTGAGTTCCTTTAACACCGAACCAAGCGAGAAGAGCGTCGAGAACGTGGGCAAGACCTGCAAACTCGTTCCATTTGTGATCGATCCTTCTAACTTAGAAAACGCATCAAGTTAGAAAACTGGATGAAGGGTTTCTACCTGGATGAAGGGTTGACCCTTCTCGTGGTACACGTACTTGAGCTCATCAGGTTCGACGGCGTCGCGCCCGCACGCGCCAACTCCCAGCGCGTACAGAGCAGCGTCCTTCTCCGTGTAGCTGTAACTTGTCTGTCCGCGGTTCGTTCAAACCAAACATCAATCATCAAACAACTCCAAGCTCGAAACCTTTTTTTTTAATTTAAAATTAATTAAGACAACAAAATTAAAGAGTAAGTAGTAGTACATCGGGGATTTTGAGAGAGACGACATGGTCGTGGCTGAACTTTGAACAAGGGGGAAGAGGACGGGAAGGATCTTGCGCCATTTTGACCAAGAAAGGGCGAATCGGGATGTGTGATATTGTTCCCTTCTTTATATTTATATTTATATTTACATTTTTATTTATGCCTGGAGCTAGATGATTATGGATATGCTATAGATTGTCATATCGTAACATTATTGATGATAGTTATGGATCAGAAATTTTGAGGCATGTGCCAATCTATGATATTATATTTTATACCATCCAGTATTTGATTGATTTATTGTTACAATATTAATACAGATTTTAGTAAGATAATTTTCAAAATTTACAAAATCCTCCTTAGTTTGGTTGCAGTTTCTAGACTCCAAAGTTTGGTTGCAGTTGGTAAAGGCCATAATACCCAGAAATGTCTTGTACAATTCTGGGTTCTGAACAAAAACAAGACATGCCACGAATATTTCTTTCAACAAAAAACCTGATCTCCCGAGTTTTGAGCTAATAAGTAACAAAAAGGTGTCGACCATAGCAAATAGGACACTGGAATACAAGAAGGGTTCGCGACCAGCAAAATACAAGAGGTCAATGCTACTTTCACATTCTGTCTTCTCTTCTTCGCGGTGCACATGTGATGATCTCATCAACTCTGAGAATCATCTCGGCGGCCTCAGTTGCAGACAGAAGTACAGCTTGCTTGACTTTAAAAGCTTCCGAAATTCCAAGCTCGGACATATCTCCAACCTGAAATAATTTGGAGAAGCTAGGAATGAGATGCCTATAACAACAAAGCCACAGATCTTCTCCGCTAGGTACCACGAAAAACTGGTTATCTATTGCCAAAAATATAACGAAAAAAGGTAATGGGAACTTATTATGTCAGCGTTAAAAAGGCGTAGCAAATCATGAAGAGAAATAAACGTGATGCTTACAGCTCCGGTTATGACATCAATCCCAGCATTGCATCCATCCTTCTGGTGCTCTGCACGAAGCTGAGAGACTAGCTCCGCACTGTCTAACCCAGCATTGTCAGCAATAATAGTCGGAATTGCAATCAGAGCCCTTGAGAAAGCTTCCATGGCAAGGGACTTCTTCCCGGGAGTTGCCCGAGCCAGCTTATCTACTTCCTTGGCCATGATCATCTCAGGCCATCCACCTCCAAGCAATACTCTACTATCATTGACCGTTTGGGAAAGCACACACAGTGCATCATGTAGAGACCTGTCTGCTTCATCTAGCACATGATGGCTGCAAAATGGTGGGAGCATCAGCACACAACATTCCAGATACTTGCAAATGCTTTATATACAATATAGTAGGTATAATAACAGGGTAAGCATAAAAAAACAGAAGCTATTAGTTAACATCCAAACACCATAAAAGGTAAAATAACACTTCCTTTCTGAAGAAAACAATTCAGGCATAAAACTCATTTAACTTGGAAAATTGACATAAAAGCTTTACAAAGAATGGTAAGTGTATTTTCAGACAGACTATGAGGAGTATTCACCTTGAACCTCTCAGCACTATTGTGCATGCCTGGCCCATTGCCACACCAGAGAAGTGGATCAACTTATCCTCACCAATCATAATTTCCTCGATAAGTTTGCAGTGCCCAAGCTTCACAGACTCCGGATTATCAAATGTTGAGGCAATATCACCACCAGTTACCAGAGCCAAACGTTCAATGCCATCAAAATCAGCATGCTCAATTGCAAGAATTCCAGCATTTGCAAACAGTTCCTCTGGATAGTTGTATATTAATTGCCTATTCACAAAGCAATTGATCCCATGACCAATGATTTTATCAACCTTTTCTCTCATTTTCTGCTTCTCAGCTGCTTCAATATCAGCAACCTTGGACATTGAATCTACACGTACACGTGCACCATAGATTTTAACCTTATCTGTGTCCATAGCAGTATTAGCAACCAAAATTTTGGCATTTTCTATGCGCTTTGGCTGTCCCAGTCCTATCTTCTTGTCGAGAATGAATCTGAACAAACAACAAGCTCAGTTTAGTAATAAAAGATCATGGTACAAATGTGGAAAAAACATTTGAGACAAGTGGATTGCCAGAACAGGAACCCACCCTTCATCCAAGAAAGAATCTTTAAGTGATCCACCAGGTTTCTTGATAATTTGAACAGACTCCAGGTTAGTGCTTCCCTGTATCCAATTACCATGGGTATGAGAATGTTGAAATCAAAAGAAGTTGAAGGCTTGAAGAAAGAAAGAGAGCTGGAAGATTCTCTGGACCATTTAAATGCATCATTGATAACCACAAAGACCCAAGGAAATTCCAGAAGAAAAGATAAGTTAACCAACTGAACTGCATTTGTAGCACACCATGAGTAAGTTTACAACAACTGACAATGAACAACGAGAATAATCCTATAACCAACTATTCAAAGGGATGAATCTAACAGGATTAGGTCAATGTTCCACCGGAACCACCTAATGGTACGATGGGAGTCTATTGAAATGTCTCTTATAATCGTGCCACCCGTCATCAGCAAAGAATGAAACTGTATTCATGAAAAAAAAATTCCATCACCTTTAGCCTAAGAACAGCATCCACAGCTAATTTTGCAAAATGCTCCTTGTCTTGTGACAGTATCTTGGAACTCAGGGTAGTCATTGCAATCTTCATTAAGTCCGACTTGAATTTTTCTGCACAAATTTATAAATCTCATGAATAAAGGGGTGGAGGAAATTCATTGGACCAGGAAAAAGAGAAGAAACATCCCAAACACAAGATGTCACCTTCATCAGCTTTGTTATCCACAACTTTTGTCAACAAAGCATTAAGAGCACACTCTGCAGCCATCCTGAATCCTGGACAAACAAATTAATTACAGTAAATAAAGTTCAAAAACAAAACTAATAGTTCCAGAGAGTTGGATAGTAATATGGCTAATGATGTGGATTCAGAATATGCACAGAAGAAAAGAAGCAGAGCAAGCCGATGCACAATGGCCAACAGACGGTAGACGATGGAAAGAACAAAAATGCAGGAACCTAAACAATGCCAATTTACAAGCGTATTCTAGCACAGGAAAACAAAAGGAAGATCATTTCCGGACATTACTGATTAACAAAACTAATGCAAAATCCCAAAAAGTCAAGCGAAACCCGAAATCAGAGGAAGGATGAGAAAGTTGTGACAGAAAGCATCAGAAACAAGCAGTTTCAGACATAATACCAGCAATTATTGTCATGGGGTGGATCTTTGCAGCCACTAGCTTTTCAGCCTCCCTCAAAAGTTCCCCAGCCAAAACAACCACAGAGGTGGTACCGTCACCAACTTCATCATCTTGAACTTTTGAGATGTCTAATGGAAGAGTCAAGGGATGCCCAAAGAAGAGAATGAAACTGAAACATGAAAAAGGGACCAAAACTGTCTTGCCAGCCAATACTAGATGCATAAACAGCTATATGAACAATCTCTAATCCATCCAAAAACACAGTACTTCGTAGTTCGTGCGACAGGGAAAATAACGAACAACAAAATCTAACATCAATCAAAGGATACCAACAAGGACTTTGGCTGCTGGGTTATCAATGTGAAGGGACTTCAAGATGGTTGCCCCATCATTTGTAACAGTGACTGAACGCCCTCGACCAGTTGACTGCAAAATTTTGTCCTGAAACACACATCATTTAATCTAACTTAACCGCCCCCCGACTACAAAAGTAATTATATGCACGACAGGCCATAAGAGACAAGAAAAGAAACTGCACCATTCCTTTCGGCCCCAAAGTAGTCTTCACCAAGTCTGCAATTGCCATTGCACCGACAAAAGATGCCTTCAAACAATCCAGACAAGAGAATCATAAGGCAATGCAATTTTGACTATACCATTAAAAACAAGAACAAGCAGTCATCTCTACCCTAGATATTAGAAACCAATCATCCGACGAGAGTAGTTTAAAAGTCCCACTAACTCAAAAGCGTTTGTAACATCAAAAATCCAGTATTAAAAACTTCCTCGTACACGTTGGTTCAACAAAAAAGCCACTGTCCGACATTCGAGAAATCACGATAAAGTGGGAGAAAAGGTAACAGCTAAAGAACAAAAAAAAAAGTATTACCATTCTCGCTCGATCTCCCTTCTCCTCGCTTGCTTCATCTTTAAAAATGTTCTCGACCTGCATCGCGATACCGTTATTCCGAGTTACTAAGACACCAAACTAATTCAAATGGGAGATAATAGGTCAAAAAAGAGAGCTGTCTCTAACTTACCGGCATTTTCTTCGAGGAGAATAAACTCTATCGAGAAGCTTAACCTAGATCTCCAAAACCACAAAACTGTTAAGTAGATTTCCCAATAGAAAAGAAGAAGAAGAAGAAAAAAAAGGATAATAAACGGCTAAACCCTACCAAAGTGATCTCCTAGCTTTCAAGTTAACGACAGTGACGGTTACCTCGCGAGGTAAACGGAGAGGGCGAGAGGGAAGAGTACCTGGAATAGAAGAGGAGTTGCAAAACGAGAAGGATCTAGAAACCGCAAGGTCTTTTTAAGAAGCAAGTCCCGCCGAAGCGTGAGTTAGGGTGAGTGTCTTTTTGTTACTGAGTTGGGGAAATGGCAAATCGGTAATTTTAGTGGAGAATAGGGACTTGATATTTTCTTTAGATATCATCCATCTGAGCTTATACCAACCGTAGATCTCCAGCACACTCACGAATCTCGCCAAAGAAGCGTTGGGTCTGTTATTGCTTATTCATTAATAAAGCCCAAATGTTTAGTCCGTCTTTTTTTTATTGGGCCTATGACCGGGCTCAGGTGTCATCAACAAATCTCAAATCCTCATTTGAAAGTCTCAAATAATAATTAATAACAACATATCCATGTCGTTATATCTTAAATAATATTTCAATTATATAATAACAATTATTTTAGGAGGATTTCGATTGGGTGCATCTTGAATAGTCGTGAGCTGAATAAAAACCGGTTATATCCACATCGTTAAAACCATCACCGTTTTAATGAAGAAAAGGATATATATATTTTATTACTGAATAATAAATGGATAATCTCATTTACATTTTTGTTTGAAAAAATCACAATTATTATGACAAAAGGTTAAATATTACACTTGGATCAAAATAGAGGTTAATATTTTCGTCTTAAAACTAGAGATATTGAAACAATAATTTAAACAAACTACTCAAGGCAATTATTACGAGTTGTATTTGCATGTTCTAAATGCTCTCTTGAGTTATTTACCGGAAATACAAGGGTCTTTTGCCATGCATTTCCAACTCAATTAAGATTAGCAATGTAACTACTTCCAATTATTTCTCTGCATAATTGCTAATTAGATAAGATTGTATTATAATTGAGTGAAATAAAATTAGTAAATAGGGTTCGATATTGATAGACTCTTCAATCTCGGAAATAGAGTCGCCAGGAAATAATATTCATTGACAGAATTCAACAAGCTGCATTGCTAACAAAAATATAATAGATATAAACCAACTCGAGCCATCCGGTTATCAGCAGGCTGTCTTTATAATATGATGAGAAATAAATAATGCGTGGAAGCTACAAAACTTAATACAATCACCGGTAGAAAGAATGTGACCTCAAGTTGGGGTCGGTTTAAGGGTCATGTCTAATCGAACAGGCTCATCACCTCATGTTTCATACTTAACCTTAGAAAACAAGACACCTGAGAGCTGCGAGATGCAGACCTCTGTTCATCACTCCTCGAATCTAGAAAACAGGCTTCCTTGCTAGGTAATTGAGAGGTCGCGTGCGCCGACCGCTCGCCCTCCCGCAAAGAAGTGCATTCTTCGGGATGGGGTACTCGTCCCTCAATGAAGTTGATGCAGTATATACCCGAAGATAAAATTGCTGGCCGAGATATTGTCTAGCCCAAAACTCGGACCTCACGTCCCACATGCCAGCATTGTCTAGTGGTACGTAGATTGCTGTCCATGCATTGGGATAAACCTGCAATTTACCAACAAAACAAAACAATAACACATCAACAAGACAGGTGCAACTAGCTCAGTAATTATTTGGCACGGGCATGAAAACAATATTGAAAGTTGATATTTGTTCAGGTTTTTGCATCCTCACCTGCACGGTACAACGAGAAACTCCATCTCGGAGATTGTACTGGTCTCTGCTAGCAGTAGTCCATTGTCCTCCATCCATACTGCAAATTGGAACTTATGATCAACTATAATCCTAAAGTTCCGAGATAGCACGGATACATCAAACTCGTCTGCTCAACACTAAAATATCTAGCTTGCTTAGGATTTGAGCTTACCCAACCACAAAGAAACTGTAACCAGATACGTGATAGCTCTGCAAAATGTCCTCGGTGTTTACGAATACAATTTCCACGAATGCCCTGTAGTCCACGGTCAAGACCGATGTGTCAAGGTAGATACCACCCCCATTAGGCTGGGTGGGTAAGCTGTTTTCGCGGAAAACCCCCTGGATCTTGAAATAGTCCGCAATCTTAAGAGGAGTATCTGCTTGAACATGTGAGACACTGTTGATTGCGTATCTCTGCTTGCCATTGACCTGGCCAGCTGAACTTCCGAGTATGATGGTTCTGCTGGTGTTGATCATTCCATAATGGTAGGACCCTTGTGGGTTCGGCCTCGGCCCACTTGCAGTCAGATTGGTCCTATTGTCATCAAAATGAGAAAGAATATGATCAGAATAAGGTTTGAACATATGTTGGATCTGCCAGACAGTGTCTGATAGTATGTTACCTGATAGAACGGGCTTGGTTGAGAGACCAGTCGATTTGGATGGT
>SOPF01026638.1:46134-62811 GCA_012979155.1 Hypericum perforatum | reverse complement strand
TGCCGGTCGTTCAACCGGAGGTGCGGCAAGGTCGCTGCAGAGCAAAGAGCCAAGCTCTACATTATCCGGCGGTGCATCACTATGTTAATTTGCTGGCGGGATTATGGTGACCCCTGGTGATAAATTAATTTTATGTTATGTTATATGTGATAATTGCAAGATCATAATAGTGGTTAGCAATTAGCTTTTAATATTAGAATCAATCACTATTGCATATTTTATAATACCAAACCAGAAATTTTACCCAAATTATTGAATTTTTCTATACTCGGAATCTTTTCCATCAACAACTAAGCGAGATTTCAACTAGTTGTTATCAATTAGTTAGAAGAAGGTGTTATGCGAACGTTCGCATATGTGTATACGTAGAGAAGCCGATGTATAATATTCATACAGGCCTTTTGGTCTGTAATATAAAAATTACGATTGTATAAAATCCAAGCGGAAATTATAAATATTTTACACTCTTTCTTCCTATATTCTTTGATTACTCTTCTTACATATTGTTCCTTATTTTCGAGACCTGGAAATGATTCTACTTTCGAGTATATATCTTTGTAGTTCTATCGTAGTCTACGATATATATTGAAAGTGATTAAATCGAGTTTCTAAAGACTTGTAAAGATTTTTACAAATGTAGAAAATATGCTCCTGACAAGTCCATCCTAAAGATTTGTAATCTCTGATACGTATCCTATATTGGATACCCTCTTTTAGTCGCACTATCTGTGCATTGTTATGGAATTTTCTTTCTTTGATAAGTGCATCTTAATGGAAATTGTTAGCAAATATTGTTTTGAGCATTTTTACGGTTAGCCACATCTTAATAGAGAGGGACGCCTCTAATCAGGCTATTCATTTGCAATCTGTTCGGATAATTACTTGAGATTTTTAGAAGTCTCCATTTTTCAAGCACAATTTCATTGCCAATCATCAGAATATAAGCTTTCAAACTACGTAAGTCCGACCTGTCGTATGAACTTGAAGTGCTTCGTACAAAATCAGTTGTATGCTACGATCAAAAATGATGAAAAGTTCCCAATTTTGTTTTTGAATTTTCTCCCAATTTATTGGGCGCCATATGATATATATGCACGACTATCACCGAGAATTATATCAACTAAGATTATTTTATTTTATTCTGGTAATCATAATATTACAAAAAATTGAAACATAAAAAATTCAACTGTTTAAATAAATAGTTTTATTTTTAGTCTTGCCGGAACACAATCTAAATTATTCTATTCAACCAAAAAACAGGATACGTAAATCAGAAATTAGTACGGTGAGATACAGGACAATATAAATCATGTGTCTCTCTAAATCCAGTCCATGTCGATATGGATGGAAGTCGTGAGCTTGCTCGTGTACACGTGGGTATGTTCCTTGTTCTTGGGTTCCATTGTCTGGTTTCCCGTAATCACGAAGAAGTTGGAACAGTACCTTTTAGGTGCAGTGGAAGATGACTGTCCGGGTTATTAAAGTATTGTTTTTCGAACTCGGGTTAGTTAAGTATCGTATTAATAAAAAGTATATAATCAAAATGTGCTAATGTTAAGAAATTAAAATAATAGAATAGCAAACGAAGATTGTGGCTGTGACATCTTAATCGTGTTGGACTACTAGCCTCTCTTTATGTGCTCAAGTATATTCATTTTAGGCATAATTCTCTTTCAAGTGCCTAAAACTAGTTGGTCTAATGACACGAGCTATAGGAATATTTGGCGAGAAATTCAGAGTCTAAATCATCACAAGTGATTTACCAAAAAAGTCATCACAAGTGTAAAATTATCTTTGCATGAAAATTATTGTTATATCTTAACTAACTTACTATATTGAGTTCAAGAGAATGCCGGGTTAAAATTTTATCAACCTCGTCTTTTATTGATTTGACTCATCTGGTATATATTAGTTAAAGCAGTATCTTCTTGTATATTTTTTATAATCACCTGAATTTAAGAGATGGTGGAAATCATTCTTCTACGTGTCCTTAATTTAATATTTAAAAATTCAGGTGGTTACACAATTGTGCAATCTTGATTTAGTTGTAGCAGAAGGTTAAATTATTGATGTTTGTGACTATCTAATAGTCCACCTCAATATATAGCGAGACGAACCCAGCTAAATCAGAAGATCGTGAAATAATTGCTTCAACATTCATTAGAAGTTTTAATTGATACCCGAAGATAATGGAAAATCAATTATTTGTCTCGACGATCAAACGAAGACGAATGTTATAGTGTTACAGAGTACTTCCGAACTATCTACCTTAGAGTATTCAGTACGAGCATTATACTATCCGTAGCAATATTCTCGAACCAACCTATTTCTAGCCATTTCTGAAATATTTAATTAATTTCTGACTGATTCACTTTAATCCATTCTAATGTACTCAATTTTTTATCCACACTCATCTCTATCTCAATCCATCCCCAACCAATAAACAATTAATATATCTATCATTCATATCATTAACCTAATTAAATTTAATTTGTTTAATCCAAATTTTTTTAATTTTATTTCATAAACTTATAAAAGAAATTAATATTTGTTAATATAAATTTTGTGAAATATTTGTTAATAACATTTTTCCTAGAAAAGCATTAAATTAGTAATAATTCAAATTATAGAAAAATGTGAAATATATTACATAAATTATTGAAAGTGCATATATTAGAACAATCTTAAACAGAACTTAAAGAAAGTGCATATATTACAACAACGTACACAAAGATTACATGAAAATAAAACACATTTTCCATACAAAATGGACATTAGATGGCGTTTCATCTCTTCATCTTCCGGGAAGAGTGTTCTTTCGCAATTAGCGTATTCAATATGTTTAGATGCATCTCCATTTGTTTCATTTTCATCTCCATTTATTTCATTTCGGCATTCTTTTATTGCCTTTCTTTTCTACTTGTGTCTTTTAGCTTGTCAACATCTATTCTCTTGTTCATTATTTCTATATCTATTTGTCGGGCCATTCGTAATGGCCGTATTTCAGAAGCAACTTCATCAGCAACAATCTTTTCCTTTTCTCTCTTCTTTTTAGCCGCATCTCTATCTATGGGACGCACTAATGAACATGATCCACTGACTGAGTATCCAGATTGGAGGGCATTGAATAATTTCCTTCATCAGTCGTTCTAGATCTTTTTGAAATTCCACCACTTTCCTCAAAGTCCTACTCAACCTCCGGAGAACAATAGGTTGTATCGTGTTGTACATCCAAACTCCACTTTTGATGTTTACACATAACTTCATTAAACACAATCAGTCAGAAAATTTGACGTTGGTCTTACCTACATATAGTGACTATGCTTCTCACTCTACGTCAGTCATGCTCATGCCACTCCATTTTCTCCCAAGTGCTTCCTTGTATGTGTCAACCCATTTTTTGCATTTGTATTAAGTCTGCATCGACCTTTCATTTGCTCCATATTTCTTTCTCCTATTTCTACTGATTTCTCAGTTTGAACTTCATTGTACAAGGCACTCACACGTGCCCAGAGTGAAGAACTTTTCTGATTTTTAACAATTCTACTATTTTCTCTACAAAAGATGTAAGATGACATTAGATCTATGTCCTTTTTAACACTCAAATTATTGTCGATACCTTCTCACCTTCTCGAATGTGTGATGGATTATGAATAAATTTTGAGAGAGATTTTGAGGGCTATGATGTTTATGTATGGAAATTTGGGAAAGATTTGGCAAAAATTGGGAGAAATAAAATGGTTGAGAATCTTGAAGCTCTTATGCATTTGGGGAAGAAGGATTGTAAAATGGTTAAATTTTGGAGAGTTAGGATTGTTTGGATCCATATTAGAAAAAAGAAGATAGACATTTAGTTTTGGTGTGAAGTTATATGTTGGTATATGGAGTCTATTTATAGGAAATAAAAAAATTAACTATTTGTAAATTATTTATTTTTTAAAAATAGTAGATATACATCCCTAGTCTCTTGCAGGGCCCATCTTTTTTTTTTGCCTATCCCCCCATCCTTGCCCATCTCGAGGCTGTGGCTCCACATGGTCTTAGTATTTTTTTTTTTTGGAAAACTATAAATTGTTACTAAATTTAAATTTAAAAGTATGTAACTCTTCGAATGTTTTGAGAAAGATCAATTGAACAAGAATGATCACCAATGATTATTATCATAGCAATAAATTTTCCTATCAAATGTACGCAATTATTTGGAAGATGCCTACTGTAAATAATATCACTACTATCCAAACTTTTTAAATTTTTTTTATACATAAATATGTGTTATCCGCAAAAAAAAAAATAACCGTCACATTATATGCAATTTTTTGATTGAAATATTATTATCTTCCAAACAGGCTTTTGATTGTATCCAACTAAAAAGATTGCTCTAAATGGTAAGGAATGAAAAGTGAATCACACTATCATGTTTTATTCTTTAATATTAGTATATTTTGTGTGTTATATTAAAATATTTACATATTTTATATTTTAACAATGGGATGTCCATCTTGGATAAATTTTTACAGTTATGTATAAAATAATCATATACGCTAATATTGTATGTCAATATTAACATATTTCAGAATGTTAATATTAAAAAATAAAATATGTTAATACAATCTATTTTTTCAATACTGTTTAGAATAATTTTTCTCCATACCCAATTCATCCTTTCCAAAAGCTACACCATTAAGCACTTATTATTGTGAAACCGTAAAACACATAACACGCACGAATTAGGTAAAACATACGTCCTTTAACATATAATGTGTTCCTTAAAATTCAATCAATAAATCTGATCCGCGGATATAGTTAAAAAAATATTCTACATAGATGTCAACTTTATAAACTACTTGTGACCGGAGTATGCATTATTGATTTCATTTCGTAAAGTTTAGAATTAATATTCAAAAAAAGTTCAACCAACATAATATTTAGCAAGATGCCAACTTCGATCTATAGTTAACCAAATGAATTATTAGCTATCCACACGATATTCTTGTTCCATCGTTTCTTCCTAATCTTGTCGGGGTTAAGAACAACTACAGGCTGGAGATAGGGTTTGATAAGATTGTTGATGCTATAGAGACTTAACCAACAAGCTAGGTCCAAGTTGCTACCAATAAAACTAGTTCCAAATCTATCCTAATCGCCATGCGCGCCATCATATACTTCAGGTGGGATTGTCCCCGTGGGACGTTGCTTGGTCTAATCAAATCACTGTGCGCCTTTTTCCAACTAAGTGACCTAACACTACAAGATCCAAAATTGAAATCTGTCGCATAACTTTAAAAGCTAGCTGAAACCAATTCAACAACGGATTACAATTCTACATATCAAGTTTAATTGGACAATTTTCCTGAGTGGGGTTATTTTAAAAAAATTTTGCCAAAAGGGGGTCCTCGGGAAATCAATTCTTTGTCTGGAGTTGGTACAAAATCGCATTTTTTAATGTGTTTTTGACCCAAAATCGTGGTTTTTTATGTGGTTTTGGGTTCAGCTCGGATGAGCCAAAATCTGACCCGGCTCAGCTCAAATTCAACCAAACCAGCAAAAAAGTATTTAAGCTACGCCGGTCCACGTTGAAGAAAAGGCTGCTCCTGTAGCCAACTGGGCTACATAATTTTCTTGTTTACAAAGTTAAACGTTTGCTTATATCATATTGTTTACACCGAGAATAAAATATGGGATAAGAACGACGTTTCAGGGGATCGATCTCACGACTTCATTTTCCAAAACGCGATTTTTTACCATCTGAGCTACTCCGATCTATTGTTCGTAATTGTAAACTTGTTATTAAAAAACACTGTAAAAAATATTATTTTTATGATTTTAATGTTTATATTTATATTATTTTTATGATTTTAATGTTTATATTTATATTGTTTTTATGATCTTAATGATTATATTTATATTGTTTTTATTCATATGATTTTAATATTTATATTTATATTGTTTTTATGGTTTATTGTTTATATTTATATTGTTTTTATGGTTTTAATGTTTATATTTATATTGTTTATATTTGTATATTTATATTTATATTTGTTTTTATGATTTTAATGTTTATATTTATATTATTTTTATGGTTTTAATGTTTATATTTATATTATTTTTATGGTTTTAATGTTTATATTTTTATGATTTTAATGTTTATAGTTATATTGTTTTTATGGTTTTAATGTTTATATTTATATTGTTTTTATGATTTTAATGTATTTATTTATATTGTTTTTATTATATGATTTTAATATTCATAAAAGTTTGAAGCTTAATGATCGCATGTAGGGGTGGCAGAAATGCCCATACCCTGCGGGTCGGACCCTACCCTTACCCCGTGGGTCGAGGGTCTGTTGACTTTGACTGGGTCTAGGGTAGGTTTGGGTATGGGTCTATATTTAAAGGTAGGGTCGAGGGTAGGGTATGAATCTATGAATTTTTACCCTACCCTTACCCTTTTACCCTAATTTAGACGTTACCTCTAACTAAACCCTAACTAAATGATAATTGAACTCTAATTAGACTTATTATTATTTTTTTTTATTTATAAAAAATAATATATTTCTTAAATATTTTGAAATATAATCTACGAAGTTGACTTTTTAAATTATTTTTAGTGATCTATAAGATATTTCTTAATAAAATTTAATATATTCATTATGATTTAGTTAAATTTTATACTAAAAAATATATTGTATTTAATTCGAGGGTGGGACCATGTAAAACCCTATAGACTCTACGGACCCTAAGGGTAAGGGTATGAATCTAGTAATGAAAAATCTTAAGGGTCTAGGGTAGGGTATGGGTCCGACTTTTTAAACTAAGGTATGGGTAGGTCGTATCAATACCCTACCGACCCTACCCATCTCCATCCTTAATCGCATGGGGTAAAAATTTAATGTTTTACAATGTTTTTTTTAACAAGTTTACAATTACGAAAAATAGATCGGAGTAGCTCAGATGGTAACACATCACGTTTTGGAAAATGAGGTCGTGAGATTGATCCCCTGAAACGTCGTTGTTATCCCATTTTTTATTCTCGGTGTAAACAATATGATATATGCAAACGTTTAACTTTGTAAACAAGAAAATTATGTAGCCCAGTTGGCTACATGAGCAGCCTTTTCTTCAATGGGGACCAGGGGTTCAAATCTCGGCATAGCTCAAATACTTTTTTGCTGGTTTGGTTGAATTTGAGCTGAGCCGGGTCAGATTTTGGCTCATCCGAGCTGAACCCAAAACCGCATAAAAAACTGAGATTTTGGGTAAAAATGCATTAAAAATTGCGATTTCGTGCATTTTAAAATCGCAGGAAAAAATGCGATTTTGTACCAACCACAGACAGAGAATTGATTTTCCGAGGACCCCTTTTTGACGAAAGATTTTTAAAATAACCCCCAGGAAAATTTTCCAGTTTAATTCAATCTCTAGAACAACATTTAGCTTATGGAATAAAGCTTGGTAGAAGATGACGTATAATAGAATTCAATCCTAAAATCATTTATAAAAAGTCCTCTTACAATAAGTTTCCTAGTTATTTTATCTGTTGGGTATGTAAATATTTATATTTCAAAAAAACAATGGCCCACGGGATCTTGTTAAAAAAACACTATATGATTGGGTGGAAATGTCAGACAATATAATATAATACCTAGTTTTATATTAAAAAAAATATTGAATAAATTAAGCGCAACCTTTTCAAAGTAGTCAACGAACATTTGAAATACTTTGTTAATATTTACAGTTAAAGCTAATTCGGACATGGACAGTAATATTAATTATTACAATCTAATATTTCTCTAAAGTAAAATAAAAAAGTGTTATTATTTGTGATTCTATATAGTAAAACTTTTGTGACGCTATCTCTTTTTTTAAGTGATGATTTTTCTTTAATGATTAAAATTTTTGATTCCGAGGTGGTATCAGTCTAAAAATGTGATAACTTTTCTATGGTAATAACTAATACTTTTTTAAAAAATTAGGGATAAATCTCGACCACAATATTTACATAAAGTGATATTTTATAATATTATATATATTTTTTTACATACTCTACGAATTCAAAAATATTTTAAAATATTGTTTTGTGTTAGACTTTATTTTTGGACAAAATTTACATAATTTTTTATCTTCTCAAATAATCATCATTTTGTCTTAAAAAAATACATTAATCGAACATAATATTTAAATAATATAATAAGTCAACATTTAGGTAATTTGATTATAAAATAATTTTTGGTGACCATTGTTTTGTTGTAAAAAAAATTATATTATTTTTTAAAAAAAATATGTAAGCCTCTATTATATGATAATCTCTATAAAAAAAATTTTTATCATATTTCACCAATATGTTTTTAAAGAGATTTCAATCTATATATTTTCTCTTCTTTTTTTTTTTTGAAGATATTTTCTTTTCTTAATAGACTTGTCATCTCATCCACTAGCCATCATTAATCTGTCTCACAGAAGTCATATGAACACTTTTTCAACTATATCATATATTATCAATTTTAACTCTAACCATACCCAAATATCTATGATCTTAAACCAAATGAAAAATACATAATTAGATAGAGTTATCCCCGAATAGGATAAAAAAATCTTAACTATAAATATTAGATATATATAAATTAAAAATCCGGATCTCATTTAATACAAAAAAGAGAGAAATTTTGTTTCAACGAACAAACTAACGAAACTATACGAATTTCACTGAAATTGTATAAAACAATCCACTGAAATTATACCACATGTACTAAATTGAAGTTAATTTTAATAATGATCTTAAAAACCAAGTTGTTAACATGTAGGTCGGTGGCAAACATCAATTTTCCCCTCTCCTAACGTGCTCCCACCTGATTGGTGGGGGCGCAGGCCACTTGCCACATGTAGAGTCTTCGCGTTTAGAGGAGTATTCGGTGTTATCATGCCACAATCATTTTTCTGTTTTTTTTTATAATCCATTCATTTTTCTATAATTAATTTTGTTACAATTTTGTAAATATGGAATAACCAAAAGAAAATGTCTGTTCAAATGTGCAACTTTATGCTCAAAAGACGTTACAAGAGAAAAATAATGATTAGTGAACCGAAAAAAATTGTTGAAATCATTGGTTGATTGCATAAAAGATTTATCCTAACAAATTTTTGAATAAGTTAATATTTTTATTTTTAGTTGATATATTTTTATATTATTTTAATATAATTTTTAATTAATCATTCATTAAATTAATATATAATTTATTTTTTATTTTAACTTTTTTAAATTTGTTTAAAATCAAATTTGAATTTAATAAAATATACCTCCCAACTTTTGTATAAAAAAAGCTGAATATAAGGAATGAGTTGACATGACATCACTCCACGTCCTGATTGTTGCACTTCTTGTTAAATAGAAATTTCAGACCAAACCTATCCTTGTGCGAGATGTGATTAAACAACAGAGCCCACATTTCACGTGCAATACTACGACAAAACAGTACTAGGCTAATGAAAAGGATTAATTTAGATCCGAATAATTATTAAATTAATTAATTAATTAATTAATGAAATTTAATTATTATTAAAATAATTAAAAATCCCTTTATAAGACATTTTTTTATTTCAAAATCAGATTTTTTTAAATTAAGTTAGAAAATTGCAGATACACGCATCTTCCGGACATAGTCCACGTGCTAGTGCGGTGGGCTAGGCCCCCCTCCCTCATCATGCTAATGTTGGTTTTCCCAGTGGGTCGAGGAAAATTAGTGGGCTTATTTTTGGAAATGGCCAAAAGAGGACCAAGTACCTAGTCTATTCCCGTCATCTCCAAAATGAAGACAATTAATTCAATGCAATGCAATGCCAGGAAAATCTAGATAAAGACAGTTCTTGATTGGGATGGCGATGCAGGAAAATGAAATGTGCCGGGCAAATCGATTTTTTCGACTTAAAATTCGAGTACTGTTAGACTCAATTTAAAAATCAACTCTGGAAAATCACGTTAGTGCTTGAAGTCATCATCTCGCCTTTAAAAAAATCTAGCATTAAAGTCTTCCTGCAGGTACTTGTTGCTGGCCCAGTTTGGAACAATGCGTACAACTTTCATGACCATAGTTTGTTTGCGTCTTGAAAAAAATCACTGGTTTAGATTCTTTTTGAGCGGCCTGGTTAAGACTCGTTGAAACTACGAATTGTAATTCACGATTATTGCTGTGGTTTAGATACTATTTGCTTAACTGGTCATGATTAAATTGCCAATTTAAGCAACAGTAAAATCAAACTAGAATTTTGTTTAAATATTTGGATTGGAGTGAAAAGAATATTTAGTTCTGTAAGAAGTCACAGAAAGAGCAAACTGCAAAGATTTTTTTTATATTATATTTCAGATACTTAGTAGCACAAAGAGATAAAGATAAAACTAATACGATTTTTAGTTATCTTTTATTTTATTGAAATGACTGCATTCGTCAAAATTCTCCCTTTGTCTTTTAAAATAGAGTACATCAAATTGTGATCGTGGTCAATAATTTGAACCAAAAGTGCAATTAGATCGACAATTTATTTGTGTTTGTTGTGGGCAAAAACTAACGAGAGTGCCAAGTACGATCTCACGAGACGTGAAAGCTTGTTTTCCAGGCCAACTCAACGATACAATTAGTTTAGGAGTAGTTCTAATCGGATCACCATGCCACCACTACCACTATTCTATCAAATCAAGTTCTATTAGTCTATCGAACTAAAAAAATCAAGTTTACTACCCGGTCGACTAATCAGATTCTACTACTCGGCCTAATAACTAAGCTAAAGATAAAAGTCGGAACTTGACAAGAGATTTGTGATTTTTTGATGGGTCTCCCTGTCTAGGTGAAGTAGTCCGTCTTCGTCTCGAACTCGAACTCTTCATCCTCATTCTTGTCAACATTCCTTGCTAATCCTTGTCAACGTTCACCCTTGTCTGACCATTATCCCTTATCCTTATCATGATCATGCCTAAGTCTCCACCATTATTTTTCATTCGAGTTTGTCTCAACCACGAGCCATTTTTGTCGATCTTGAAACTCATCCTTACTCTTTAGGAGTCTGACTCTACTTGAGTGCAGAGTCCAATTCACGAGAGGTCTTCTGAGTGACTAACCTTATCCTAATTGAACTTGAAACCCCATGGCTTATCCAATAGTAAGCTCATCTTTATTTATCATAAATTTATCGACCTTGGCGCTTTTTTCCATGGCGTATAATTTTTTCATAAGATAGCAAGTGCCCCATTTGGCGCCTTCAATGGGCACCCTTTTTAGTGCCATCAATAAGTGCCCCATTTGATACCTTCAATAGGTGCCCAATTGGGTTCCCTTAATAAGTGCTCTCATTTGGTGTCTTCAATAAGTTTCTCATTTGGGTGTCTTCAATAGATGTCACATTTACTTGGTTGAGATAAGCATCTCATTTGCATGATTGACATAGGTATCTTGTTTATCTTAAGTGGATGGATGCACTATTTGGTCTCGAAGCTGTGAGTATGTATACAACTTTGAAGATGGATCATTTGATGTGTAAAAATAATCCCATATCCAAAGTATAACTTTATCAAATTATTCGTTCGCCAACTAAGGTATTAAAATTTTAGGCACTGAGGCTAACCAAGTTACAGAGTCTCTTAGGCACCTAGGCCAACTAAGGAATAAAGACCATAAGGTACTTTGGGTAACAAAAAGGGTAGAGACCTTGGGCTATGACGATTCGCTTTCTTAAATGTTCTACCTTAATTCTACTTAACACTGGATGATCGATTGTTTGTTCGGTCTATCTGGCATACACCAGAAAAGGTTGGCATGCGCCAACCTTCAACCAACCCGAAGCTCAGGCACACGCCAACTGCACCAGGCATAAGCCAAAGGCTCTCGGACAAACAAACTTGGCGTGCGCCAAGTGGGGCTGGCGTGCACCAATTTATCAGCAATATTGTAGTGGATTGCAATAAGAGTAAGTAAGGGTTGTCGTACCACAGAGATTGAGGTTTTAAGGCCACTCTTTGGTTCACTTACTAGTCTAGGATTGAATTATGAAGTTTGGTTAATTACACACGCGATCTAAAATCTAAATAACAAACCTAAAGGTCACAAACTTTACTAAAGCTAAAGGTTTGCTAGTTTACTAACTAACTAACTACAAATAATAGCTTAGGATACTAAAAAGAGTAAGGTACCTAAACCAGCAACATAACCAATAGAATCAGAGGGTTTTTAGTGTATGTGATGTGGTCCGAGTAAATCTAAGGCAACTCATCCACATTTTCGTGCAAGAAGAGCCTAAATTGCTACTTAACTAGGCTTAGAGGGCTAGATATGTTCTTTCGACCTCACCAACCAACTAATCTAGCTAATCACCAACTATATACTCTACTCAAAGGACAATCAGTAGGTCACCAAGAAGATCTTCTCTCCTAGCAAGAGTACTCATCATCAAACTAACTTTTCCATTAATCCTACACCTTTTCGGTCTCAAGTTTTGACTAGCTATGAAGGCTTGATGGCCAAGCAAGTCTAAGCATGGTATAAAGCTCGTTAAAAAGAACACATGCTCAACATACACATCCCTAAAAAACCATGGCTATATGCAAGGTAACAAGGCACCAAACTCATGTTTACCTACTCAAACATACTTAATATAAATAACATAAGCATAAGCAAAGTAAAGAGCAAAAGGGAAAGGAAGCTTATCAAAGGAGAAGAAGCCTCCCTCCTTCACGTTCTTCACAAGGAAAATATCTACATAGTTTGGTGGTTTTTCCATCCACACTTTCACTTAGACTAAATAACTTCTATATATACTAAAGCTAAAAACTAAAAGTAAGTTTAATAGTTGTTTTACAAAATATCTAAACTAAATATCCTAAGCTAAAATATCTTCCCAAAATATCTACTAAGTCATCCATATTTGTTTCCCTTCCTCCACTAAAGACTTAAGCTGACCTACTTCTTTTTCCCTTTTGTTTGTCCAGCACTCAGCTTGTTTTTATTTTTGTCAGTCTGGTCTGGCGTACGCCAGCTTCACTTGGCGTGCGCCAGGTCTTCAATTTTCTCCTTCTCCAAGTGCAGCTGGTCGTTTGCGTGAATGGTCATTCAAGTATCGGATCCTTGGCGTGCATCATGTCTTCTTGGCGTGTGCCAGCTACCCGTGCTTTGCACTCTTAACCTTCGTGACCTTCATCCCGTCCATGCGTCCGTGCATCTAGCTCGATAATCCTTCACTTCTCCTCAAATTAGCTTCTAAAAACAAGCAAACACAATAAAAAATGATAAACTCTACAAAAATACACAATGAACAAAAACTAACACAATGCCAACTAAAATGCAAATAAATCAACCTAAAACACTAAGAACAACCTACTAAAAGAACACGACTAATGAGTGTTTTTGACACTCATCAGGCTAACCATAGGGTGGACATACTAAGGTACTCCAAGCTAACGAAGGGATGGAGACTAGTTATCCAAGCCAACCAAGGAGTAGAGACTCTTAGATACCCTAAGCTAACTAAGGGGTATAGACTCTTAGGTACTCTAAGGTAACTCCTTTCTCTTGCAGATAACCAGACTCTACTAATCCCTAATACTCAACGAGTGTTGCTATCTCTAAACCCCATCATTTTCCAATTATTGTATTGAGATTTCTTTTATGGGCTATAGTATTTAAACCCTTGTCAGTACTAATTTGAACTAGCCTGAGTGCTCATCCAAGAACCTAACATGCACCAATTCATTAAGGTTGCCAGTTCCCATTTTTTCTTTTTTTTTATAATTCTAGTTTAGTCAAAGATTTGAACAGATTTATACTAATTTAACTTTGAATCATTTCAACTTTAGACAATTATTATTTTTTATTTTTTTATTTTGAGATACTTATTTTGGTTTTAGAACATCTAAATTAAGAAAAACTCTTCTAGCTTTTTCTTATTTTTAAGGAGATCATGGGTTATATAAAAGTCATTAGTCTTTAGGATTAAGAATCCATTCTAAGCAATCTAGAGATTTTTTCTTACGAGTTTGGAGATTATTAGTTGAAGATTAAGTTTTTCTATCTCTATCTCTTATTATGTTTTAATTATTATCTTTTGCTTATTGAATATGTGTCGTGAGTAATATTTTTTTATAAAAGTGATGTTTAAAAGTGATGTTCTAACTATGTGATTGATTATTTATATTAGAGTGTGGTTCAAATATTTTGTGTAGTAGTTATTAATTAATATTTGTAATACTTAGTTTAGGTTAATCACCTAGGCTATGATTATAAATGATGAGAGTGGACCGATAGGTACTTAAGTTAATAGAAGAATTAATTAATATATTCTTAGATATTAATAAGACATCTTTATATCATAAGAATAACCCGTTAAAAAAATTGTCATAATTAAAATTAGTTTAGTTCTAAGTCTAATTGATAAGCAAAAAAGGTTAATTAGTAACTTAGACCTTTGTTTTCTTTGTTTCATCAACCTAATGTGCAAAAATATTAGGTAGATGCATTAGAAAACTATGGGTACTAGTTACTTCATAAAAACTATAATCTTGACATAAATAGTCAATGCATATGGGTATTATGCTCATTTTATCTCTATTGTTTATAACTTATCTCTCTACATTCTTGCTTTAGTTTATTTATTTATAAAAAAATCACTTAATAAAAATAATTGTTACCTCTTGTTACATATAATTGATTACTTACGTTGCCATAAATCATTTTTTCTTTTTTCTATATTCTTGTTCTCTTTCAACCTCCTTCAATTTTCTCCTTCCAAACATACAAAAGAATGTCATTTTTCTTTCTCAAACTTTCTTTTCAATTATTTTCCAGTCTCTTCCCAATGATAAAAGAAAACCCACAAGCGAGACTACGGCAAACAGGAAGGTGCATACGCATTTACCTTGCATGGGTTCCCCTTCGGTACAAATCGACAATTATCTGGTAATTGATTCTTCGAATTTGACAGAACCCGTTAGAAAAGTTTACACTACGATATACACAACCATAAAAATACGATATACACAAGCTTGATACGCGCAAAAGCCAGATATTCTATTCCAACAACGTTACAAGTGACATTAGTTATAAAGTACTCCAATCACAAAGGTGCAGGACGAGGTAGTCTCTTCGCAATTTCCTGTCAAGATATTGATATTATAAGCATGCTTGTCATACAATGAGATATCAATTAAGAGCTAGAATAGGAACCATGTTCTGGCTTAAGATAAGCGTTATTCGGGAATAACGCTTAAACTCAAGTCCGAAACAGAACAAGAACAAATGAGTGTCCATCTTATGAAACTATCTATAAATATACGTTAACATAGTTTACAGAATAAATTAAACTCAAGGTCAGATTTTTTATTATGTTTCCCACATTTCAGGAAGCATGATGGTTAACAGGATTAGGTTCTGGAACCACAAGTACAATAATATCAGCCCATACAACTTTTAACAATAAAACATAAACAAATAACGCTTCACAGATATGAAATTAACTTGTATTTATCTTAGATGGCGAAACCACAGAAACACAAGTTATTCAATTAGGCAAAGTGCATGTGCTTGATACACAAGAAAAAGTTGTTACCAGCAATCTGTTTAAATAAAAACAGACTACACGAACTCCCAAAAATTTCATAATACCCGAGTGCAAGATATAAATGAGAGACGCAGATATCACCAAATTAGGCAAAACTTGCCTCCTATAACCTTTTGCACCAAGAAACCTGATACCTCTGGTGACACTTGCATGGATAAACTAGATAGCATTCCAACAGTCAGTGGTTTTTTTATCAATGACACATACTTTTTTTAAACATTACATGCGAATGGGTGTAGGTTTGAAAGGTTTTACATGTCTGGTTCCGATGTATGACTACACCAGACACATAAACCGTTTCGAACTTGTTCCACCAGATAAATTTTGAAAATGTACACTCTTTTCATTTAAAAAGCCTCACAATTAGACATTCTCTATGAGAAAAAAGCAAATCCCCACAAGAAAAAGGAGAAAAGGGTAACGGATATCATTCTGTTACAGAAAAGCTAAGACCAAGTTCCCCAGGCACAGATCAAACGTGACCCAATCCCTAGTTAGCACTATCATGCGTTACAATACATTTGGTGAGCTTATGCTCAGTCTAACAGAAGCAGTCCTTTAAACAACTTGGGAAGAAACATTTACCATTTTCAGTAAGTCTGTCAAATTTACCAATTATCAACCAAAACAGCACTCTGAAGAATTGTTTAGTTTCAAGACTACAGAGAACAAAGGAAGAATAATCTCCCATGTTATATTATCCAGATCCACCGAGAACTTGATACAAAATTCACCTTTCCTGATTGGATTTTGTTTCACCTCCATTATCCATGTACTTTACAACAAGAACACGATTCGGAAAACAAAATTGGTCCCAGTTACAATAAGTACCTCAAATAGATGATTGACGTTGTCTGCCGTTTTTGCTGATGTCTCAACATAGAACATGCTATTCTTCTCCGCATATGCAGCTCCATCCTTATGAAGTGACAAATGCACTTATTAACATAAAAGGCACTAGCCCAGCAATCATGGCTAATAAGTACTGCTTACCTCAGTAGGCACTTCCCTGTTCTCTTGAAGATCTGCCTTGTTGCCGACTAAAGCCATGACTATGTCTGGGCTTCCATGCTTTTGAAGCTC
>SOPF01026638.1:0-41134 GCA_012979155.1 Hypericum perforatum | reverse complement strand
CCGACTAAAGCCATGACTATGTCTGGGCTTCCATGCTTTTGAAGCTCCTGTTACACAAACAGACATGACTAACCAACTTTCAACCAGAACAATATCAGGGCAACAGTTCGAGAAAATAAATTAAAGCATGTAGATCAATATCCGGGCCAAACAAAGAGATAAATCATGTTAACAGAGTAGAAGAACAAGCAAGGCACCTACAAAAAAAACAAAGAGGATATGACCAAGAGTTCTCACAAAATGGAGAATCTTTCAGTGAAAAATTCCATGTAACACATTCAGATTCATGTTTGAATCTTGATTCTGATAATGAGCCAAATTTTGACAATTGTGAATCTTCTACACATTTTCAATTTTAAATCACCTGACAGTTGTCACACAACAGTTAACAAATTGGAGCTATTTGCTGACCACTACAAAAGTTAACTAAGGCAAGAAATTAGCATAGATCAAATGGATTAGATAGCGGAGAAGAATCTAAGACAATCTACCTTAACCCAATATTGCGCTTTTCTGAAAGACTCGGGGCTGGTAATATCATATACGATAACAGCTACTCCAGCTCCTCTGTAGTACAAGGGTGCTAATGCAGCATACCTGATCAATTAGAGAAGATTTTACAACAAATAAAAAATAAACTAATAGTGTTGTAAACCACAAACATGCTTACCATTAAACATACGACTAGTACCGTTAATTCATAAATAAAAAAAATTGGCATTCCTACCGTTCTTGACCTGCAGTGTCCCAAATTTCAAACTTAACAGTCGTTGAGTCTTGCAAAGCAATTGTCTGCGACAGAAATGAAGCTCCAATTGTAACCTGAAATGATGAAATGATTATTATTGTAAGATTATCGTTTTGGAGGTGAGGCATGAAGCACTAGAGCAACAGTCTCCACAGTTGTAATTTATCCTATGGTTGGATATTGAAAAAAAGGTTACTTGCCTTGGATGTTGGATCAAATTGACCACGAACAAAACGCAGGACGATACAACTTTTTCCGACACCTGAATCACCTAACAAGACCAGCTGAAAAGAAAATGAAATGAAATTTCCTTTCCTTTCCATCCGCAAACCAGAGCTTGATCAACATAACAACATGAGGACACCATTTACTGCAGGAAATAAAACTACAGACCACAGAACAGTGCAGAAAAATGTGAGTGTGTATTACTTTCGTAAGAATATCAAGAAATTTATTTACCTAGCCAAAAGTAATAAATAATCACAAAAGAATGTTGCATCTCTTCCTTAAAAGATAAATGAAGCTGGGACCACAATTACAACATATGACATTAAGAAAAAACCAATCAACACAAAGGAAATTAAGAAACTCTTGGTCCAATCAGAAAAAAGCATCGGATGGCAGTCCACATTTGGGTCCTCTAGAAAATGGAAAGAGCATAATTGAATTGGGATTCAATTTATATAAAGACTATCAAGGAACTTGAAGGTAAACCTGAGTAGGGAATAAAATTACTGGCAGCCAAATAAGCCGTCAAACTTCAAAGTCAATATGCCTTTGAGATTCTCCAACATCAATTTCAAGCTTTTCTTAATCAGCCACCTCGCTATTGATAATATCTTAACAATAAAGTAACAGAGAAATTCAAAAGTGAGCTGGGAAATCTCTGATGTTCTCATTTCAGACATCGGATAAAGTAGGATTTATGGAAAATGCATGACCCCACCATAGCCTAATCAGTAGTTAGGAGATCCAAAGCGTCCAGGAAATCCGACCAGAAATAGCTGTTTCCCTTTTAATTGCATTCAACATAAAAAAAAAACACTGAAACAAGCTGGAGGCTAACCACAATCCTTAATTTTCATGTAAAATGCATAAAAAGCCACAGAACCACCAACATTCCACATATCGCAGATCAGCGAAACACCATAGATAGTTCTGAAATGACAATCCAATCAAGTTCCACATACGAAACACCATTTCGGGAAATCAAATCTAATCACCCGTGTGTATCATTCACGAGTTTGCTTCCTATATCCAAAACAAGATCACAACTACTTGAGGCTTCGTTCCACAAATTACCTTCACACGAAGGTTTTTCGAGTCCGGCGCAGGTCCACCATTCTCGGAGTTGTTGATTCCAGCCAAACCCCCAGAACTTCTATCTACACAAATAAAACAGGACCAACCCACATAAGAACAACTTCCAACAAAAACCCAAAAATATAATACCCAAATAAACCCGGAAAGTAGGTGAAACCCTAATTTTACAATCACCATATTCTTAACCAAAATCAGAACCCTAATAGGACATGCTCAACTTTTGGAGCTAAGATACAATTTAGAAAGTGGGTGACACCCTAATTATTTTTACCCGGAAGAGAAGAGGAGCAACCCATGAGTCGGCTTGAGGTGGAAAAATGATGGGATCGGTTTTTACTTTTTAGTTTGAGAAAATGGGGGGAATGGTACGTATTGGCCCTTGCAACGATTTTTTTGGTAAATTATTTTTTAGTTTTTGGACTTAACATAATTTATATATTAGGTCTCTTTTTTCTCATAAATGAGTAATCCATCCCTGTTTTATGAGACAATATTTGTCTAAGGTCCCCACCGACTAAATCAGCCTCTTTTTTTATTTTTTTTATAAGTGAAATAATTTTTTACCATTCACAAAAAGACAAAGGAGTCATTTTTATTTTTTTATTTTTGTCTTTTTATGAAAGGGTAAAATAGTCATTTTACATGTCAAAAAATAAAAAAAATAATAGGTTCTGAAGTCAATCAGGGATCCGAGACCAATATTTTTTCAAAATATAGGGATGACTAAATCATTAATGAGAAAGAATGGACCCGATAGGAGAATTTGATTAAGACCAGAGATTAGGAGATAATTTGCCCGCTTTTACAGATGTTTAAAATGTTATTAACTTTAGAAAGCATAATTAACATTAGATAAATAAGTATTTAAATAATTTTTTAATCAATTTTTTTGAATTTTAAAAATTGTTAGTCCATTATATTCTCTTTCTACATATCTTTTATAATATTTTAATAAATTTTCCAATTAATAATTAAAAAAAATCAGGATTCTCCTCTATAACAACTCCCAATCCAAAGTGCAGCTCCCCTCCTTATCAACCTTCCTAATCCTTGTAAAATCGGGAGTGGATTTGATCTTTTATGGTAAATAAATCTAGGGCCAATCTGGATAAAATGTAAATTATTAGATTTATTTTTTTTATTATAAACAACATCTGAGGGCCAAAACTCATTAGGGCTAATTGTGGTCATTAAATATTGTATTCTATTGAACTCTTCCCTTCTCTTTAAAACAAACAAAAACCATAATTCACAATCTTTTTCAATCGTTCTCGAACTCTTCCATTTTCTCAAAAACAAACAAAACCCTATTTTAGATCTTTCCCAACTATCGTTCTTTGCAAGTTCAGCAACATTGTTGTTGACGACCTTTGACGATGCATGTGGGTCGCGTCGCTAGCGATTGTTCATTGTTGCTTGCGAGTGGAGTTTTAGCAACCGTCAGAATATCGTGGTCGTTCACGGAGTTTGTGTTCATGTTTTCCTCTTAGAATCGATTTTTTGATTGAAATCCTTACTTGTAGTGTGAGGTTGGGATTGGGTTAGTCATGTTCCTCTTTTTTCAACTTTTAGGTTATTATGGTGGTATGTTATTTTAGTTCCATGTAATAGCTCTTCTACTTGGGGTTATGTATTCTTTGTTTTGCTACACTTTGCTTATTAGGATTTTGTGACGTTTTGTTTGATTCTCATGTAATCCATGATTTGGTAACTCTAGTAGATGTGCTTTGTGAGAGTAAGTTATGTGGATTGGATTATTGATTAAATGGTTTGGTTATCTATGTTCACATGATTTGCCATGTATGTTCAAATGTATTGGCCATATACATTCAAATAGTTTGGTTAATTGTGTTCAAATAGTTTGGTCATGTACATTCAAATGGTTTAGTTAACTGTATTCAAATAGTTTGCCATGTACGTTCAAATGATTTGACTACGTATGTCCAAATAGTTTGGCCATGTACGTTCAAATGGTTTATCCATATACATTCGAATGGTTCCTTTTGATATGTTCCAATAGTTTGCTCTGATATGTTCGATTGGTTCATTCTGATAGATTCAAATAATTTCTTCTGCTTTGTTCGAATGATTTCTTCTGTGTTCGGATGGTTCTTTCTGATATGTTGGACTGGTTCCTTTTGATATATTCAAATGGTTCGCTCTAATATATGTTCGTTCTGATATAACCATTATACCATTTGAATAATATTTTATTAAATTTATTTTAAAATATCACAATTGATATTAAAAAATTAATCAGGAAAAATTAGGCTAAAGCCCCTGTTCTTTGGTGATCCAACTATTTTAGTCCCTAATGTTTAAAAACTATTCTTTTAATCCCCTTTATGAAAATTAACATATACAATAGTCCATTATTCTGTTGTCGGACTTTTTTCCAATCAAAGCCTTACCTGGTTGGACGAATTTACCCTTTCATCTGAAATTTCATCCAAAGTCAAAAATTTTAGCTTCCTCCCAAATCCCCTTTCCCGTGAACCATAATTTCTTTACCTTATTTCTAACCCCCGAACCCCCAAATTTAGCACCCCCAAATTTAGCAACCCCAAATCAATACCCAAACCATAATTCTCCTTCTCTAATTTACGGTGAAGCCTCGGTTATGAGGGGATTTCTAGTCAAAGTGGTTGGCTTGTGTTAGGATTAAAGTCGAGTTGAAGGTTGTGGGTTCAAATCGAGGGGTGTAGTTGGATTTCTGGGCAAAGTGGTTGGCTTCTGTCGAGGTCTCATTCAACAGGGTATGTTCGTAATTGAAGATTGGTAAAAGTCATTCGATGTCATCTTCAAACAGCACTGTTCCAGTTTCTGACAATGGTTGAAGGTATAGCAATATCAATTGTGCGTGTGGTGTTCGTACTGTAATTAGAATCGTAGAGAGTGAAAAGAACAAAGGGCATTTGTTCTATTATTGTGCAAATAATAATTATTCGCAATGGCATGGTTGGTGCACCGAACGTGAGGTCAATTTATATTTTAGAACACCAAAGACAGAGGGAAAGCAAGATGACGCAAAGGCATATACCCAAGATGTGGTTGAAGAACTTAAAGAGTTGTTGAAAGAGCAAAATAGGCTGGCCTCCCTTGGAAATTCAACACTATTCAATAAGCTTGTGGTAGTTCTGATTATTCTGAACATGTTTGTTTATTTTCAAGTGGTGTTTAGGAAGTAATCATTGGCAAGTTTCCTATTGTTTGTAATGAATTTGTTAATGAACTCAGATTTAACCAAGAAATTATTTGTAATGAATTTCGTTGTTTGTAATATAATGCAAGAATCTGAGCAAGAAGTTGAGCAACAAGTGTTTGAATTTCGTTGTTTGTAATATAATGCAAGAATTTGACCAAGAAGTTATTTGTAATGAATTCTATGGATTGATAAGAATTGTAGCAGCAAGTGTTTGAATGGAAAACTGAGCAAGAAGTTGAGCACGAACATGATCTCAAATATGAGCAACTTAATTTATAGGGAAATTGCAGCCAAAAACATGATCGCAAATCTTGAAATTGCAGCTTAATGTGAGCATCAGTTTGAACAAGTACATATGTATGAAATTGCTGTAATTTAAAGCAAGCCTTACAATTGTAAGAACATGATCATGTGCATAAAGTGCAAAACTCTTTTGAACATCTAAACTTCTGCAGATTATGTAGAATCAGACAATGCAAAATCAGAATCAATTCAGAAGTTGAACATCCACTTTATGAACATGAACAAGTGTAAAACATTAATACAAAATGCAAAAATGCAAAGTGCATAACCTCAAATCCGACATAATAAAATATGAATATTAACATTGCAGAAACACAAGCGTTTGAACAAATTTGACAAGGTTTCAAACATGGCTATATATATTTCAAGTTTGAACAAATCCGATAATGTTTGAGACATGGATACAACTATTTCAAGTTTGAACAAGAACATTAACAATTACATCCAGAACTATAAACAAGCTAATAAACTAAGGCCTTTCTAACTTGATTCTCCTTCCTCTTCCCCTTTCTCTACCCCTTCGAGGAACAAACTTTATGGCAGAACATCCTCCTTGAGAAGCATCATCTTCTCCTCCAAGTTGAAACTGCGATGAACCCTCTCCTTCTTGCAACACTTGAGAAGCACCATCTGCTCCTTCCTGCACTACCTATAGCCAACATGAAATTAGACATTGAATTAATGAAATGATGAAAACACAAACATGCACTAACCTTACTCTCATTTGCTCCCTTCTTGTTCCGTGATCTCTTGCTATGTAATTTTTCAACTCCTCTAGTAGGTTGCTATTACAAACAATCAGATGAACTAATCAAAACCACAACTTTGAACATGAATATACAGAACAGAAGACAAAGTTATAGTAGGTTACCATGGGTTGCTTCTCTTTTGCCTTTGTCTGTGCTCCCATACAAGACCTCTTGTTGTGATCCATTACACCACAAGTTGCATATTAGACAGAATTGGATCTAGGAATAGGTCTCTTCTCTCCCTCTTGCCTCTTTTTGTTGTGCTTCCTTGGTCTACCAGCTCTCCTTGTTAGAATGGAGGATGATATATTTTATGTTGACCCTCGATTGGCTCAACTTCTATTTCTAAAAAGGGATATATAGGATATTCATATATTTTTTGCCACATTCCAACCTTGTAATAGTCATCTACCCCATTCTCTATTTCTCCTTCTCCTGCTATGAAGATAGCAACTACATGGATGCATGGTAACCCACTTAATTGCCAAAGATTTCAACTACATTTCTTGACCAAAAGAACAACCATTTTACGCACACCTTTATGTAACACCTCATATTGATAATTTCTTGTTGGAATGATCTCACAATTCTTACAATCTTCACTCAATTTTATTAACTGATCCATGACTGTAGGAGCACATCTTGTTGCACAATTATAAGCCATCACGTACCTACTATGCCACTTATGTATCATCTTCACTTTTAGTCCATCCAACAATTCAATAATGGATAATTCTCTCATCTTTCCAACCCAATTGTTAAATGATTCAACTAAATTATTAGTCAGATCAACGCACTTGACATACTCATCAAATGCATGGATAGACCATTTTGATGTAGGTATTTTCTCAAGCCACTAGATAAGGGTTAGCATCTCTTTTCCAATGTTTTTGGTAGGGAATTTTTGCTATTTTAGTTCTACCATTCTTTTATTAAACTTAGTTCTAGTGGTTGCATTAACCATGCCCTAAAAGTAATGCTCAAGTGGAATACCTCGGAAAGTTTGAAAGAAGTTGGCCCCTATGTACTTCACCCATCTCCTATGCCTTGAGTTTGGGAAAAAGGCTTTGATTTAGTCCCCAAGTCCCTACACGTTGAAATTCAAGTATGTCAGACTTCAAAATTATAGCCTGCAAGTACAAAATAGAGCAAGTACTAAGTGCATACCTTCTAACCATCAGTCATTATTGTCAAAGCCTTCTCGGATGCATGCGATCCAATAGCATAGTACAATAAATGGATGAACCACTTCCAATTTGGCCCATTTTCCTTATTAATAATGGCCCATGTCACTAGCAAGATCTTGATATTAGCATACCTCAATACGGCAGCCAACAATATACCACCAAATGTACCCTTCAAGTGACATCCATCTAGCCCTATAAATGGCCTACAACCATGAATGAAACTGTTTTTTACTCCTTCCAGATAAACAAAAACTCTCCCAAACTTCAGCCTTTTATATTGTTCGCTCTTGGCAGTCCTTGTAGTACCATAATTAAACCTGGGTTTAGAGCTCTAAGCTTTCATAGTACACTACAAGCCTGGCATATGACTCCATATGTGTGCCATATATATTCAACTTATGCATTGCTTTGGCCTTATAAAGCTTTCAGTCCTCAGGAGTGCAACTAAACTTTTTCAATGCAGCCTTCAAAGTCTCATTGTCCAAATTTTGGTTAGCCCCTAGTAGATTATCTATTTGTCTCAGAATCCACATTAGAGTAGTCTAATACCCTGACTTAATCTTCATGCAAGTGTGCATATCATTAAGAGTTTTCACCATGAATTTATGTTGTCCACTTAACACAGAAGTGTGCATCCTCCATGGACACCGAACCATAACATAGCACTGTAATTCTCTTAGTATCATTCTTGATGAACCGCAACTTGTAACCACCTCTCACAGCATAATCACTAACTATATTTTTAACCTCATTTGCATTCACAAACCAGTGTCTAACCTCAAACTTGATCTCCTCAATACTAAACTATTTTTCATTATAATCATACGAAGGGTCCATTTTTAGCAATTTTTTAGATCTTTGATACACACCCTTATCCACAATGACATCCTCCTCTATGTCACTATCCCAGATTCTTATATCATGCAGATCTAGTTCTTCAAAATCAAAACTCACATTATCTTTCTCAGCATCGCCATCGTCCTTCCAAACTTCCTCTATATTATCCTTCAGCCCTTCCTCTACAACCTCTATATTATGGACCTCACCATTCGCCTCGTTATGATGAACATCACTATTAGCCATATTCTGACAACCAACATGATCAATATTCTGCTAAACTACCTCATTGTCAACGGAGAATCTTCTTATCATGCAACTTCTTGGTCCGTTCTTTGTAAAGTCGTGCATTTTCAAAAGCTCCTAGCCGAAACTCATCCATAGCCTCAAGTTGTAACATTCATTTCTCACCAGCCTTCTCGAGATTTAGATTCATCCAACAAAGAGCCCAATAAGCCTTATGCTCTAGCTCGACTAGGAGGTGACATGCTTTCTCATAGATGAGTTGGTACGGTGATATTCCAATTAGAGTCTTATAGGCAGTTCTGTATGCCCATAATGCATCGTCCAACTTGCTGGACCAGTCCTTTTGTGAAGGATTTACTGTTACCTCCAAGATCCTTTTAATCTCACGATTGGAGACTTCAACTTGTCTACTTGTTTAGGGATGGTATGCCATTGCAATCTTGTGTGTGACCCCGTATTTGACCAGAGCATTGACGAATAAATTATTTCAGAAATGTTTGCTGCCATCACTGATGAGCACCCTAGGAATTCCAAACCGATTGAAGATGTTCCTTTGAAGGAACTTGACGACCACCTTCGTGTCATTAGTCAGGAGTGCCACTGCTTCGACCCACTTTGACACATAGTCAATTACAAGAAGAATGTAAAGATTATGATCAGATGGAACAAATAGACCCATGAAATCTATATCCATACGTCAAAAATCTCGACTTCTATGATGCCCGTTTGTGGCATTTCATGATGATGGGAAATGTTTCCCATTCATTGACATCGATTACACTTTCTTACAAACTCAACAATATCTTTAAATAACGTCGGCCAATAGAATCTGCTTTGCAACACCTTGGTAGTGGTGCATTCACCCGTAAAATGACCACCGTAAGGAGAATCATAATAGTGATGGAGTATGAGCTCTTGCTTCTCTTGTGGTACGCATCTTCTTAATAGTTTATTTTTGCCAATCTTGAACAAATAAGGTTTTTCCCATACATAGTACCTGATATCACGCAAAAACTTGTTCTTTTTGTTGGAAGAAAGGTTAGGAGGCATGATATTGCTTACAAGATAATTAACATAATCAGTGTACCAAGGGATAGAAATGACATCTAATGCGTATAATTGCTCATCAGGAAAAGACTCATTAATGGGAAAAGAGGAAGTTACCAACGGGTGTTCTAGACGCGAGAGGTGGTCTGCAACTGGGTTATCTGTGCCTTTTCGGTCCCAGATTTCAATGTCAAATTCTTGGAGAAGGAAGATCCATCTGATAAGCCTCGGCTTAGCATCCTTCTTGTTGAAGAAGTAACAGATGGCAGCATGGTCTGTATACACCATTACCTTGCTCCTAAGCAAGTAAGCTCGGAACTTGTCAAGAGCAAAGATTATAGCGAGAAATTCCTTCTCTATTATTGCATAGTTGATTTGAGCATCATCTAACATGCGACTTACGTAATAAATGGTGTGAAACCCAGTAGTCTTCTTCTGACCAAGGACAGCTCCAACAGCATAATCGCTTACATCGCACATGATCATGAACGGTAGCTCCCAATCCGGAGATATGATCATTGGAGCAAACACGAGTGCCTTTTTCAGTGTCGTGAAAGCTACCTAGAATCCCCTTAACAGTCAATGGAGGGGATAGTTTGTCGATGACTTCCAGTTTGGCTTTGTCAACCTCCAGCCCCTTGCTCGAGATCTTATGGCCGAGTACCACTCCTTCTGTCACCATAAAGTGACACTTTCCCAGTTGAGAACCAAGTTAGTCTACTTACATCGTTCAAGAACCTTACCCAAATGCAAGAGACATTCATTATACAAATCACCAAACACAGAAAAATCATCCATGAAAATCTCAATCTGCCGCTCGACTATATCCGAGAAGATTGCCATCATGCATCACTGAAAAGTGGCAGGCGTATTATATAAACCAAAAGGCATTCTACGGAAAGCAAAACTACCGTAGGGGCAGGTGAAGGTGGTCTTTATCCTGATCTTCTGGTGCAATGGCAATCTAAAGATATCCCGAATAGCCATCTAGGAAGTAGTAGTAAGCGTGTCCTGCCAACCGGTCCAACATCTGGTTGATGAATGGTAACGGGAAATAATCCTTCCGAGTCACCTTATTTAGCTTCCAGAAGTCGATACAAACTCGGTGGCCTACTACCATCCTTGTCGGGATAAGCTCATTATCCTCATTAGAGACAACAGTGATGCCTCTTTTCTTTGGAACACATTGCGTCAGGCTTACCCACTTTGAATCTGAAATAGGATAGATGATGCCGACATCGAGCTACTTAATTACTTCCTTGTGCACCACTTCCTTTAACTTTGGGTCGAGCCATAGTTGATCCTTTACTGACGGTAGAAAATCATCTTCCAAAATAATCTTATGTTGACACAGAGAAGGACTAATGCCTTTGATATTGCTGAGTGTCCATCCGATCGCCTCTTTGTGCTCACCTATCACCTTAAGGAGGCAACTTTCTTGGTCCTGATTCAATAAGGCAGAGATAATAACTGATAACTTATGATTTTCATCCAAGTATGCATACTTGAGATGTGCTAGGAGTGCTTTGAGTTCCAGTTCTGGTGGTGCGACGATAGATGACTGCAGCTTAGGCCTTGGTGTGTCATCAAGTTCCAGCGATTCTGCTGTGCGCACCTATGACACCATTTCTCTCGAGTCTTCTGTACACTCATTATCTTCCCATCCAACCTCCTTCACTTGCTCTACCTCTCTTGTAGCTACGATCTCATCCACAACATCGATCCGATAGCAATCATCTTCCGCGGATGGGTACTTGGTTGCTTCTAAGACATTAAACACAACTTTATCATCATAAACCTTAAAACGTAGCTCACCTTTCTTCACATCAATGCTTATCTTTCCGGTGGCCAAGAAAGGATGACTGAGAAGGAATGACACATCACAGTCTTCTTCCATCTCCATAATAATGAAGTCGACCAAAAAAATCAAGGAATCAACCTTAACCAGCACATTCTTCATAATTCCCTTCGGTTTGGTCACTGATCGATAGGCAAGTTGGAGAACTATTGATGTTGACTTCATGTCTCCCAATCCAAGCTTTAGAAATATTGAGAATGGCATGAGGTTGATACTGGAATCGAGGTCGATAAGTGCCTTCTTGAATGTTTGGTCTTCAATGGTGTACGAGATAGTGAAACTCCTAGGATCCTTCATCTTTTGAGGAAGATCCTGAGATAACATTATGCTACATCCTCGAGTCAAAGGAATGACTTCAAAATCATCGATGTGCTTCTTCTTGGAAATAAACTCCTTTATCCACTTCCGGTACGTAGGCATTTGCTCGAATATGTCAAGAAGTAGGATATTAATGTGGAGGTTCTTGAAAAGCTACAAGAACTTCTGGTAGCTCGGGTACGAGGCTTGCTTGTTGACTCTTTGTGGGAACGGTGGGGGAGGATACTTCCTCTCTAGTATTGATTTATGCACCTCCACTACGGGGTTATCTTTTTTTGCTGTGGCGGGTGTCACTTGAAGCTCTTTTTCTTCCTCGTTCACCGGCTTCACTGGTGATTTTTCTGCTAGAGGTGGCACACTTTTTCCCAAGTCAAGTCCACTTCTGGTGGTGATGGCCTTGCATTGCTGTTGATTAGTTGGTAAAGCTTCGGTGTTGTTTGGCAATGTGTCGGGTAGTCTTGTGTTGAGTTGTGCTGCTAATTGGCCGATCTGAACCTCCATATTCTAGATCGTTGCCTTATGACTAAGCACTTACTTACGTAACTCATCCTCACTCCGTCGATTTTGCTAAGGCAGTGCTTGTTGCTGCCATCTTTGCTGGTATGGCTGAAATTCTGAGATGGAGGACCTTACACATTTCCTCCTCCAAAAGGCGGTCTCAGATATTGAGGTGCTTGTTGACCTACATTATTCTTCCACAAAAAATTTGGGTGGTTTCTCCAACCCGGGTTATACGTAGTAGAATAAGGGTCATAATTCCTATTAGCATTGCCTATGTAATTAACAGGTTCAGCGATCAACAAACAATTATCTGTACCATGTGGTCTGGTGCAAATTTCACATACCTGAGAGGTTGATGTCGCATGTGGTGTCATGGAACTTTGGAACATCTGTATGAGTGCTGTTACTTGTGCCTTTAGAGCAGCTACTTTGTTGCTATCTTGCACACTAACAACTTTTCTCCTCTCAGTTTGATCGCCCCATTCGTGGTTATTGGTGGACATGGCTTTGATGATTCGGAAACCATCAGTCTCCGACTTCCCTATCAAATTACCTCCAGTTGCTATATCTAAGTTGACTCGAACTTGAGGCTCACATCCATTGTAGAATATTTGGATCAACATCTAGTCAAGTATTTGATGATATGGGCATTCACAAAGTAATTCCTTAAAACGATGCCATGCCTCGTGCAAAGACTCACCACCATGTTGTCTAAATTGAGAAATTTTATTATGAAGTTGGGTGGTTTTACCTGGAGGATAGTACTTTGCCAAGAACTTATTGGCAAGTTCATCCCACGTGGTGAAAGTACCGGCAGGAAATACATCTACCCACTCTCGGGCATCATCCTTCAAGCTATATTTGAATAGTCAAAGTTTGATGGCATCTGGCGAGACACCATTGTACTTGACCATTGAGCAGTGATCCTCAAACTTTTGAATGTGCCGAGCGGGATTTTCAGAAGTGTAACCTCCAAATTGGTCTTGTTATACCATCTGAATGAGGTTGCTTTTTATCTCAAAATTATTTGCTTCCAAAACCGGATAGGCTATGCTTGATCAGAGATCGACAAGCCTCAGATGTGATTTGTTCCTCATGGCCGCGGGTGCATTGACTACCTGTCGATCAGCCATCTTTCTCCTGAGCTGGTTCCTCATTTGATGAAAAGTTTGTTCAATCTCCGGATCATACTCTTGGAGAGGTTGGTTGTCCCGATAGGTACGTGGCATACACCAACTATACTTTCACTACACTCAACACTAAACAAACAAGATCAAACGTAGAGATAATCTAGAAGGTATAATAATGCTTAGTCTAAAAATCAAGAACACTATATCCAGTATTAATGATAACAAATTCAAAATTTCCCTAGCAACGGTGCCAAAAACTTGATGTGGTCCAAACTCAGATTAAAATACGTGCAAGAGAACATGATCGCACAAGTAATACAATGATAAGTCAAGTCGTCTCCACAGGAAAAAGAAGAATTTGTTCGTTAAGTACTGGATTATGAATTCCTTGATTTTAAGCTAAGCGAATAGATCAACGTGATTGTTGGTGATCCTAATGCTAAAAAGCTTAATATTGTTATGTTCCTACGATTGTCAAGCCTAGATTCAATTAACAATATCAAGCAAAAGACTAATATGATCAATGGATGTTGTGATAAATGCGATAAACGAATGATGTTACAATCCGAACCAAACTGTCACTTTTCATCCAAGAATGTACGCATATATTGATTGATCAATCAAATAAGAACACGATGAATGAATGAGGTTTATGATTCTAATCAAGTTTGTCACTCTTGATCAATAATACATACACAACATCCTAACAATCAAATAAGAATAAGATATTCGAATTTGAGTAAAACCAAGGTACCTTGTTGATTCAAATCTGAATACAATCTTCTTGTCTTGAGAACATATAAAATTAAGCTAAAAACAAGAACTAGAAGTCTATAAATTGGAATTGGCTACTCTACTCTAACTAATGAAAACTAAAACTAAGGAAAACTAAGACTAAAATTGGATGATCCTCCTCCTCTCCTCCTTCCCTCTATTTATAACCAAATGATCAAGCTTGACAGAGGGGATTTGGCTATCCAAGATTCAACAAAAATGGCTCAGCAAGTGGGAGGATTGATGTTGCAAATTTGATCTTTGGTGCTGCAGTTTTTTGACTTTTCTGCAGAGGGTGTAGCGATCGCTATAGAATGTAGCGATCGCTATGCAAAATTCGGAGCTCGACCCTAGCGATCGCTACAGATGATTTTTCAACATTTTCTCCTTTCCTCGAATGACTGGTCATCTGCTTCAACTCCTGCAAAAACATGAATAACTTCGACAAAAAACTTGATGCGGTCCAAACTTAGATCTAAATACGTGCAAGAGTACACGATTGCATAAGTAATACAATGATAAGTCAAGTCGTCTCCACAGGGAAAAGAAGAATTCGTTCGTTAAGTACTGGATTATGAATTCCTTGATTTTAAGCTAAGCGAATAAATCAACGTGATTATTGGTAATCCTAATGCTACAAAGCTTAATATTGTTATGTTCCTAAGATTGTCAAGCCTAGATTCAATTAACAATATCAAGCAAAAGACTAATATGATCAACGGAAGTTGTGATAAATGAGATAAACGAATGATGTTATGATCTGAACCAATCTATCACTTTTGATCCAAGAACGTACGCATATATTGATCAATCAATCAACTAAGAACACGATGAACGAATGAGGTTTATGATTCTAATCAAGTTTGTCACTCTTGATTAATAATACATACAAAACATCCTAACAATCAAACAAGAATAAGAGATTCGAATTTGAGTAAAACCAAAGTACCTTGTTGATTCAAATCTGAATACAATCTTCTTGTCTTGAGAATATATAAAATTAAGCTAAAAACAAGACCTAGAAGTTTATAAATTGGAATTGGCTACTCTACTCTAACTAATGAAAACTAAAACTAAGGAAAACTAAGACTAAAATTGGATGATCCTCCTCCTCTCCTCCTCCCCTCTATTTGTAACCAAATGATCAAGCTTGACAGAGGGGATTTGGCTGTCCAAGATCAGCAAAAACGGCTCAGCAAGTGGGAGGATTGATGTTGCAAATTTGATCTTTGGTGCTGCAATTTTTTGACTTTTTAGTAGAGGGTGTAGCGATCGGTATAGAATGTAGCGATCGCTATGCAAAATTCGGAGCTCGACCCTAGCAATCGCTACAAAACGTAGCGATCGCTACAGATGGTTTTTCAACATTTTCTCCTTTCCTTGAACGACTGGTCATCTGCTTCAACTCCTGCAAAAACACGAATAACTTCGACAAAGATCCATTTTCTCGACTAAACACGAAAACACAAGTGATGCTAGACTAAACATAACTAAATCGACTCAAAACATGACCAAATGATATGCTAAGAATGACCGAAAGTACGTACGTTTGTGCGTACATCAGAAGTTACCAAAATTGATATTTTAAATTTTGTTCGGAACATTTTTTGCTTCGGAATATCACCCGAGCCTCTTTTGAAAAAAATGCGTAACATCAGGACCAAATGCAACATTTTCAGACCACAGAACTACGTCGCAAAAACGTTGAAACTTCAAGATAGTCTTTGAACTTTTCCCTAATTTTTAGGGTAAATTACATCTGGCCCCCTCTAGTTTAAACAAATAGACGATTTTCCCCCTGTATTTTGCAAACTGATTAAAAACCCCTCTTAGTTTGGCAAAATTATACGATTTTCCCCCTTTTGCCGGAACCGGAGCAAATCTCTGACGAGGAGCTATGAGAAATGTCAAAAATACCCTTACACTAACAAACAAAAAAATTCTCACTTCCCTCCTTCTTCCTCTCGCTCCTCCTTCCTCTTCCACTTCCTCCACCGAAATAAAAAGCAAAGAAACCAGCTTGGAAAAGAGTCCGACTTCACCCGCCCCACAGTAACTTCGTTCCCTGGTTGACGAGTACTGTCGACCGCCGAAATAATGTCGACCACCACGCCGTCAACTGTACCTTCTTCTTCAATGTCGATGAGTACCTCTACCTCCCCGATGGTGGCTCCCCTCAAATCTGTCCTCTACGACTTCTCCAGCTTCACCCAGTTCACCATCGAGAAGCTGCGACTTATTTATTTATTTATTTTAAAATTAAGAAGAAGAAGAAGAAGAATAGTGGGTGAGTGAGTGGTTTAATGTTTGCGTTGTTGGGTTGGGTTGGGTTGCAGGGAATGGGGGTTGAAGAAGCTAGTGTTCAGGGAGTCGAGGACGGGGAAAACAATCAGAATTAGGGTTCATCCAATTTGGGGATTTCCACTGCCATATCACGTTCCAATGTCTTTTTTTACTTGGTCGTCTTCTTGTTTGTTGCCTGAAGAAGAGTATAGCCTTCTATTCCACCACCTAGATGGAACCACCTAGCCATGAAAATCTGTTCTCGCACCACCTCCCCGATTTTGACCAATTCACGTCCATATCACAAACCAATTCTTTAATTAATTTTCCAAGTTGTCAGCTTTTGTTTCCTTCCATTTTCTTCGATTGAATCAAAGAACACTAGAATTAAAAGAAGGAAGTAGAGGCAGGAGCGAGATAATTTAAAGCAGAGACCCTTTATTTAGAGAAGCATGGGAAAGAACAACGGAGAATTATGGATCTTGAATTTAAAATTGATTTTGAGGTCGATCTTGAACTTGAATTTGGATTCGGTTGACTCCTTCGATGTTAAAATTGATTTGGGGTTGAGCTTTAATTTAAAATCAATTGACTCTTTCTGGATCGATAAGAAGATGATGATGATAAGGCATGGATGTTGCTTGTGGTTACGAGATTATTTCTGGATTTCTGGGTTGATTTTTTATTTTATCTTTTGGTTTAATTTGAAGAAAACGGAAGAGAGAGAAATAAAGGGGAAATAATTAAAGAATTGGTGGAGGAAGGAGGAGGAGGGAGAGGAAGGAGAGAGGAGATAATTTTTGGTTTTTTAGAGAGGGGGTATAATTGTCATTTTAGGTGCCTTTTTGCCGGAGATTTGCTCTGATTCCGGCGAGAGGGGGAAATCGTATAATTTCGCCAAACTAAGAGGGGTTTTTAATTAGTTTGCGAACTACAGGGGGAAAATCGTCTATTTGTTTAAACTAGAGGGGGCCAGATGTAATTTACCCTAATTTTTATTAACCCAAGCATATGAAAACAACAGGTGCAAAGAAAACTTGTTTAACCGCCGGTGCGCCGTAACGGTAGCCAAAAATCAGCTCGTTCCCATTGGGAACCGAAATCATCACAACAAAGGAAAGAGGCTAAGAAACCATGAGAAGGGCACGAAAATTAGACAAAATCAAAATGTCAACGAGCCAGGCATATTTGAATCAGACAACTTGTCCATTACTGACCTCATCTCCGGTTTCAGTAGCCGCCTTCGGTTTGACATATTCTCAATAAACCCGTAAATTATCTTCTGTTAAGCTCCAGTTGGAATTAAAATTGCCGTTGACCGGTAAATTTGTTCACACCCAGTTCTTGTAAGTTAGTTTCGTGATCTGGGCACGCTTTATTTTTGTGAAATTCTTCAACTAGGAGAACCCCCCAGCTCGATTAAGCTTGAATTCCCGTCTGGGTTTCCCTTATTTGCTCCAAGATCGAAGCTTTATATCTCTAGGAGGGGTGAATTTGATCTCACAGAGATGGAGGCGTTAGCACCTGGACCATTAAAGATGGGGCTAACGGATGACCGGTCGTCTGTGTTGGTGAATAGATTAGTGGAGCAGATGAAGGAGGTCTCCGGGTTGCCGGAGTGCAGGAATTTATGCAAGAAGATGCACGGGAATCTGGTTCGTCGGATCAAGCTCTTGAGCCCTTTGTTCGAGGAGTTGGAAGATAATAACGAAGAGCTCGATGAAGAAGGTGTCGCAGGCCTCGAATCGTTGGTGGTAGCTCTGGATTCTGCTTTGGAGCTCCTCAATTCTGTTGCTTCGGGCAGCAAGTTGTATCAGGTATCCTCCCTTTTCGTAATCTGTTTATCCAGATGGAGAAGAGATCTGGGAAAAGAGTTGAATTGATTAGTGGCACTAGGTTGGAATCAACTGGGACTTGGTTCTGGTGTTTTGAGTCGGAAGTGCTGGGATTACCAAATCACTTGTTGCGAAGGTGTTGTTTACATGTGTGGAAGACCCACCTACTCATTAACTTAAAGTTTTTGGTAGGATATGAAAATTCCTATATGGTATGAGAGTCAATTGCTCTCCTGAGAACCATGATCTGTTGTGCTCGCACTTCCCCCGTTGAAAGAATGAGAGGCAGTGTCAAGCTCGTGTAAACTATTTATAGGTGTGGAAATTCCTATTGGAAGGGAGACAAGTCTCATTGGTTTTGGCATAATTTGGATGTATGTTCATCGTATTGATCATAGAATGTTGCTAATGTTATTTTGAGAATCCAAGTGTTGCTCATTGTTGGTGGCAAGATTTCTATGTTGTGCATTATATTTTCTTGGTGCTCAAATCAGTTTCTGGAGGAGTGTGCAAAAGTAGTGAATACATAGATCTGTTGGTTCGGTTTTTGACAGGTGGTCAAATCACGTTATGGTTGCAGTGATTTAGTCGACATTGAATGTGTCTCGTGTAGCCTGATTGCTTGGCTTGTTACTTGTTTCTGAGGTTTTGACATGTATCTTGTATCCATGACAGGCCTGGTTTTGACATGTATCTTGTATCCATGACAGGCCTTGCAAAGGGATGAAATAGAAGACAAGTTTCACCAGATGACTGAAAAAATTGAAGCAGCACTAAGTCATGTTCGCTATGACAAACTCGGATTCCCAGAGGAAGTTACAGAACAGGTACTTTTGACTGTTAGTTACTTCACTCAGATGTTTTTGGCTAGAAACGAGTGAGGAAAGATATGATCTTGTTTTCCAGATACAACTGGTACACGCTCAATTTAGAAGAGCAAAAGAGAAGAAGGAGGCTTCGGATGTACAAATAGATCGTGATATGTTCATAGCGCAGCGAGAAAAAGATCCCGACCCTGCAGTACTCAAAAGGCTTTCTGAAAAGCTGCAACTCGTGACCATCGATGACTTCAAGAAGGAGTCTATTGCGTTTCATGAATTGGTTATTTCAAGTGACGGAGATCCGGGAGACTGGTTTGAGAAGATGACTTCTCTCTTTAAGAAGTTAAAGGACTATGTTCAATCGGATAATCCAGTTACTGATAGTTTCGAAGCTGAAAGAAGCTTAATGAAGCACAGGTCTCCCGTGATCCCTGATGATTTCCGATGCCCGATATCTCTGGAACTCATGAAGGATCCCGTTATTGTCTCCACAGGACAGGTTTGTATACTGGTTCGCTCACTCTTTTTTTTTCGACCATATGTTTGGTGATAAACGATCACCGGTACTCTATATTGATTGTCTTGCTCTTTATGCAGACGTATGAAAGGTCCTGCATTCAGAAGTGGCTAGATGCAGGACACAAGACCTGTCCAAAGACGCAGCAGACTTTGCTTCATACCGCTCTTACGCCGAACTACGTATTAAAAAGTTTGATTGCTTTATGGTGTGAGAGCAATGGTGTTGAACTCCCCAAACAGCAAGGGGCTTCTCGTAACAAGAAAACGGAAGGCGGTGTTTCAGATTGTGACCGAGGATCTATCCTCGCCTTGTTAGACAAATTGGCAACTGGAAATCCCGATCAACAAAGAGCAGCTGCTGGAGAGCTTCGTCTACTGGCCAAAAGGAATGCAGATAATAGAGTATGTATTGCTGAAGCAGGAGCAATTCCTCTATTGGTAGAATTACTATCGTCCACAGATTTCAGGACACAAGAGCATGCAGTTACGGCCCTGCTAAACCTTTCAATATACGATAGCAACAAAAGCACAATTGTTAATGCTGGAGCTATACCAGATATTGTGGAGGTGTTAAAAAACGGCAGCATGGAGGCTAGAGAAAATGCAGCTGCAACCCTCTTCAGTCTGTCTGTGATAGACGAAAACAAGGTGGCGATCGGAGCAGCCGGGGCAATCCCAGCTTTAATACAGCTGCTCTGTGAGGGGACCCCTAGAGGGAAGAAGGATGCTGCTACGGCGATTTTCAATCTTTCAATCTATCAGGGAAACAAGGCAAGAGCCGTGAGAGCAGGTATAGTGCCTCCTCTGATGAGTTTGCTCAAGGATTCTGGAGGCGGAATGGTGGATGAAGCATTGGCAATCCTTGCTATCCTCGCTAGCCATCAAGAAGGGAAAGCTGCGATCGGTCAGGCTGAACCGATACCTGTCTTGGTGGAAGTCATTAGGACCGGTTCGTTACGCAACCGCGAAAATGCTGCTGCTGTTCTGTGGTCACTGTGTACTGGTGACTTGCACCAGCTGAACTTGGCAAGGGATTTTGGCGCAGAAGAAGCGTTGAAGGAACTATCCGAAAATGGCACCGACCGCGCCAAGAGAAAAGCCGGAAACATAATAGAACTCCTACAACGAGTCGACGTGGTCGGTAACCAAAGTGGCCTCTGATCGATATCATCTCGTGTTGCAGCAAGTATTTACCTCTTTTGTTAAACATCAACTTGGTCCTACTGTACAAAGATTTCGCGTGTGGATATCCATCCATTAGCTATGATTCTCCTTCGCCAAGCCACATCTCCAAGAAATTGTCATTTTTTAAATTGTAACATATAAGTACACCAAGTTTCATTTAGTACATAACACTACTCATATTTATCTCATAGTCCAGTCTAAATCTTCCCAACTCTTCCCATCCCAAACTCCAGCCGAGAGAGATTTCTGATCTCCCCAACTCAATTATTCTTGAACAAGGCTTCCAAATAAGGATAGGTAAAAATGATATACAAGAATACAAGTGTAGTTCAAAGGGAAACTCCAACAAAAATAGTCAAAGCCACAACATCGCATACTCAAATCTGACTGCAGCCGTAATTTAAACTCAACAAAGAGGACAGTCTCCCCGAAGTTAAGTGTGCCGAGACGCAGAATACAAGCGATAACTCAACCCCATTGTTCCATGAATGCCTCCACAAATGAGTTCCCGTTCAGAATTTTTGTCGTTCCAATGATCAAGTCGTAAGCCATACCTTCCTGCAGTTTGTCAGAGAAGCGAGTAAGAAGTGATAAGAGAAATGCAATCATGACAAAACAATCTTAATATGTAGGCCAAGAAAGAATATCGATGCTGGAGCGAAAAGAGAAGAAAACGAAACTGAGAGCCAGTTGGGATACAAACGCAAGAAGACAACAGAAGACGAGCATCAAATCTACATGCAGCTAGTGTCGACATGCACATGAAATTACTCACCCACTTCCAGATTCTCCGTAAGAATTAAAAACTAGCTATCAAATATTACTATTGCATGGGGCAACACGTTCGTTGTAGTATTGTGTAGATAAGAGATTAAAGGTTCTTAGTCTTGTCTCTATTGTGCACGCATGTTGATTTCCTTCATTAAAGAAGAAGCTTATTAGATGGCCCAAATTTCCATCCAGTCTATAAATAAGCAACACATTAGCTGCATCGTACTCAAACCATGTTACCCATCATGTTATCAAAATTTGTTCTTCCAAATGTTTCGAGCACATCGAATACCTGGGAGCTGAGAAACCGAAGAGCAGAAATTTCTGCAAATGTTACCCCTCCGATGAACACAACTAGCACTAGAGAGCGTCTTCCATCAGCCACTCTGAAAGTTGTACAATACAGTTGCAAAAATTAAAGAGCGTTACATAGCATACTGCAAGCAAGATGTTTCTTTTTAGAGTAAATTAGAAATGAATGCACTACAAATATGAAACTGTTGCAACAAGAAGATGTTACACAGATTTATTTTTGATAAGGATGCTACTAATAAATCAAACAGAAACATCTTTTCAAAGTGGGGCGTGGACTTGCATGATCCTGATTTCTGCCCACAGACATTTCAGAAAATCAGAATTACCAACCTGTCCAAAGAAGCCCCTGGTAAAGTGTCAAATGACTGCGAAGTTGAGTATCCACTCTGCAAAAGAAGCAAACATCATCATATATAGGCAGCAGAAGACTTGAGAAACCCTGAGTAAGAGGATGGAGGATACTCACTCTCTTTGTTTCGGTGTGAGGTCCTGGCAACTGTCTCAAAATGTCTTCAATTGGACGCCTAAAATGTCAATCCACTCTAACAGTAAGATAATGAACATAACATAGATCTTGGAAATATAGAACATCGTCCAAATCATGATTTGAAGAAAACCTATGGAAGTTTACAAATTAATGGGAAGCCACTACACTATGGAGCAACAGTAACTTTGAAATGATTTGCCATATGAAGGCAACAAGACTCGCTTGTGAGCAAGGGGCTGACAGCATTTTAGAGTTCCCATTTGGTTCAAGAATTTAGCTTGGTGAAACTAGGGATGGCGATGGGTAGGGTCGGGTAGGGTATTGGTACAACCCTACCCATACCCTAGTTTAAAAAGTCGGACTCATACCCGACCCTAGACCCTTAAAATTTTTCATTACTAGATTCGTACCCTTACCCTCAGGGTCCGTAGGGTTTATAGGTTCTTATAGGGTTCGACCTCGCATTAAATACAATATATTTTTAATATAAAATTTTAATTTGATATATAAAATTTAACTAAATTATAATTAATATATTAAAATTTATTAAAAATATCTAATATATCACTAAAAATAATTTTAAAAAGTCAATTTAGTAGTGTATTTCAGAATATTTAAGAAATATATTATATTTTATAAATAAAAATAAAAATAATAAGTCTAATTAGAGTTTAATCATGATTTAGTTAGGGTCTAGTTAGGGTAGGGTCTAAATTAGGGTCTAAAAATTCATAAGATTCATACCCTACCCTTGACTCTACCTTTAGATGTAGATCCATACCCATACCCTACCCTAGACCCAGTCAAAGTCAACAGACCCTCGACCCACGGGGTAAGGACCCACGGGGTAAGAACAGGGTCCGACCCACAGAGTATGGACATTAGTGCCATCCCTAGGTGAAACAGTGACCATCCTAGTTGATTTACATTAGGAGCAGATATCACAGACCTCATCAAGATCTGGACGTTAGAACCCTATACTGATTGCATATTTCCCGTTGACAGGAAATACTACCAGTTGATATGTATGATGGAAACTTACTGCAGTGTTACAAGTGGAAACTCATTCTAACAATTCTATATTCGGTTGTAAGGTACCATACAAAATTTCTGCAGAGTTATAACTAATAAGCCATTTTACCAACTAGATTTGTAATTATGCTCAACATATAGACGATGGGGGGATAAGCTTCATCGTCGAGAGGGAAACAGCCCGCGCCCTTCGTTTCGCCAAAAAAGAAAGAATCCTTTACTTATTTCAAAGAGTTCAATAATGTAATATAGAAAACCTGAAAAACTACTGAGCGAAGAATAACTACAAATAAGGCCAATATAGGGACTTACCATCCTGATCGCACAGCATACTGAACAAGGCGAATGCTAAGCGGTGCATACCCAGAGAAGGTATAGGCTATGTCATTTGGGCTGTTCCAGGAACAGCCACTACAAGAGTTAGAAAACAAGAATACACACGCCTCACGAAAACCAAACAAACATATTCAGGCATCTTATGCAACATCTGACATTTTGCCACAGTACTCATTTTCAATCGTCACACAAACTAAGTCACAGACAGAAAATGATTCCAGAATCAAGAGGTATCATACTTTGCTGTGTCTGTATCTTCAACTATAAGTTGCAGAGCACGCTTGATATTCAGCCAGTTGCTCTTTGACTCCTGAAAATTTTGAAATGCAACAGTTATTTTGCACCAATCCAGAGGTAGAGTGGCGTTTACTATCCACCAACCGTTCTGTATGCAGCAGTAAGAACTAAATAAAGGAAACTATAGGCTTAACCTGCTTTTTTAGCAACCCAGCCCTTTCAAGATTATTCAACGTAGCTATATGCTCAAATCCATAACTATGCAGTAACTCCCTCCTGAAAGTAGTCACAGAATTTGGGAGAAATAGTGAATACCAGAAGTTAAACCAAGCTATAAGAAATAAGGAGAATTCTTCCATTTCTTGCCTCAAATAGTCAAAGTGCTTTTTAGGTAATCCTCCATTTGTTATGGAAAATAAGATGAGAAGACGCAAAACAGCAACAAGAGGTTCCTGTTTATGGATCAACTCTTCAATGTGCTCAAAGCATCTACAGAAAACATGCACCATTAGCCAGGTGATCAATGATGAAATTATCATGATGGCAATAAATTGAAGCATGGACAAGGGGAAACCACTTCTACAAATCACAGCCAAAATGACAGCGACCTGGAGAAACTTGACGAGAGAAAGAATAGTGCACCCAGAAGGAGAAAAGATAAATGGGGGCATATGCATTCACACAGTAGACCTTGGGACCTAGCTCAAGTGACAAAGGGTGGGTGGGGAGGAGATTTGGAAGTCCATGAAGACCAGGGTTCAAACCCGAGAAATGTCTACTTATGAAAAAAGCTATACAAAAACTAACAAGAAAATCTTCAGTTTGTAATTTGTTAGCTCTCCTCAGTGGGGACATGTATTTATGCGCATTGTTTGAATTGTGCGACAAGTACCAATGCACCTTATTTCAATAAATGATGAATTACTGGATTCTCATGAATTTTCTGCCAAGTCCATTATCAGAAAGAAAGAAAAAATGCAATAATATTGCTAGGGTATAAATCATGAAAAAGCAAATGCTCATCACCACAACAGGTAAGAAGGTCACATCTGAAATGATCGATTCAGGGATTGGCACTAACATCCTTTAAATAATCTTCCATTTAAAAGAATGTTCTGGAGATACTTAAAGAGTTGGAAAGTTGAAAGGATACGAACCGATTCTGTGCCATCAACTGGTAGCATATTCACTAACTCATCATCCTACCCACAACTAAGTAGCATATTGAAACCTGTTTCAATACCCCCACTATTCTAAAATCACTATTTAAACAATCTTTTCCTGAAAAGAAACAATTGCAATGAGGTGCATCTTACATGTCATAACTCTGAGACTCAAGAAGGGTATGCTCCATGTCAAGTTTGGCAAGAAATGACTGCTTTGATGTGTATGTGGACGACAGATGCTGAGCAAGATGAATGTGCCTCTGATGTGATACAAGAGCAAATTAGATAACATAATATGGGATTCAAAAGTGTCCACCTATTTGTATGCACTTACAACAGAAAGTGAGAGAGAGAGAGAGAGAGAGAGAGAGAGAGAGAGAGAGAGACGTTGAGGGGAAAAGAGACAGTCTAGACTTACTGTAATTTCGGGCAATGAATTGAGTTTCTTTACAAAATCCTTCAGCTCCGAAACTGACTGGTTCTGTATTAGTTAGAAAACAAATCTCTCAAAAGAATTACCAAAAAACTGCCAGAAACTTTAATCAAGATATCCAACTTCTCACGAGTACACGTGAATTCTTGTTCTCAATTTCTGAAACTTCTCTAAAAATACTGACATGCTTTTAAGCGAAAGTTTTAGTAAAATTATTTCATATCGTTACAGGCGAAACATTTGTGTCACCAATAAGTTACATAGTTGACGCTCGCCAATGAAGAAGAGCAACAAAAACTATGGATAGTTGTTGCGCAGAGAAATAACTAGACAGTGAGTGTCAGCACAGACTTACGGCACTTGAAATATCAGTGTAGTCCTGCTTCATAGAAGTTGCTTTCTGACGAAGAACCTAAAACAACACATGCAGGTGGCAACTAAGGGAATAGAACATCTATGGGGGAACTGAATCAACTTTTGCGGAATAGCTTTAACAAGATGAGGTAAAAAGAAAAGGAATCAAGGAATCAACCTGGACGACTACTTCAAAATTGAGATCCCGTATTTCCTTAAATAGCTTATCACTAAAATTTGAGCCAAGACCAAGTAAAATTAGACATGGTCAAATCAAGCAACAAGAAATGCTAAATTGAATCTATAACTAATAAAATAATGGGGAAATTAGGCTAAGGTTTCTGTACTTTGGGGATTCAACGGGTTCTGCCCTTACTGTTTAAAAACTACTCTTTCAGTCCATATTGTGTAAATAAACGAACTTTTTAGTGCCTAAAAGTCAACATAATTTTTTTAATGACCATTATACCCTTCAAACCATAACTAAATCAAACCAAGCAAAAACCAAATCAAACCAAAACCCAAATCAAACAAAACCCAAAATCGAATCTACAATCGTCCTTAAGCCAATCTGCCTCATCGGAGGATGACGTCACCGGCGACGATAATCCGCACCCGAACACCAACGAGTTCCCGTACTCCGACAACGAGCTGGACTACACTTCGGATCTTCTGAACACCAACAAGTCACCGACAAGGAGCGCCCCGGGGCCAAGGCCTCCGCTTTAGGGAAGGACGAGGCAGTGTGGAGGTCGAAGGGTGGCGTTGGTCTCGGAGCATTGTGCGGTCCAGGGGGCGTACGAGAGGGTAGAGGATAAAGGGCTGGCCGAGGGTGGGTTGAAGTTGGAGGCCGAGAAGGATGGTGGGTTGAAGCTGCGTGCGATCCTACCCGACAACTTCTCCTTCTCCGCCGTCCTCAAGTCCGCCTGGTCCACCCACGACCTCCCCCTCGGCACCCATGTCCATGCCCAATCGATCTCCAACGGGTACTTCTCTAGGTCAAAGCTACCGGAGTCGAACTCCCACGACGATTCCTCTGGGTCCGGGAACGTCAGATACGATAGTGGCGATGACCTACCGGAGCCGTCCTCGCTCTCTGCTGTCACCGTCGGTAACTCCTCCACCTCGACCTTGGGCTTGGCGGCCTTTCTCCTCTTACGGGCACCTGTCTCCGAAGCTAGACTTGGCCTCGGCGAGGCTATGACAGATGGCCTAGAGCTTGGCGTTGACGGGGTGGAGTGGAGCAGCTCGTAGCGATTTGGTTTTGGTTTTGGTTAGTTGGTTGGATTCGATTTAGTTTATGGTTAGTTTTTTGGTTTTGGTTTTTGTTTTTGTTTGATTTAGTTTATTTGGATTTGGGTTTTGGGTTAATTTTTCAACGAAGGGTATAATGGTCATTAAAAAATTATATTGACTTTTAGGGACAAAAAAGTTTGGTTATTTAAACAATATGGACTGAAAGAGTAGTTTTTAAATAGTAAGGACTGAACCCGTTGAATCCCCAAAGTACATAGACCTTAGCCTAATTTCCCCTAAAACAATTGGCCACTATTTGGCCCAACAATCTAATCAACCTTTCCCCATAGTTCAATACAATGCTTTACTGATATATTCAACACATATAATCTGGAAATCTTGATCTAAGCTCTTTTGCTTACCTTGAGTTTAGTGGAACTTTCATTTTCTTCCCCTCTTGTTGCGCACCCATGACAGAAGAATCAAGCTCCACGCACCCATTATTAATATGCAGAAACTGCATAAACATAAGTAGCAGCGATGACTTGTTGCATTGAAAGACTAAAAGTAAAAAGATGACGTTCATAAAACAAATCATCGAAGAAAATTCATTGAACCAAGACTACTGGATAAATTAAACTTTCTCATTGAAAATGTATTAGAAGCAGAGAGTCATCATGCCAAAAACATCTAGAAGGAATAACACGTCGACTAGCAAGAGAATGTTCATTAATGAACCTAATAAGATTATGAGACCACAATGTTAATAAAAAAAAAGGGAGTTTACCTATCTCTTCAAGCAACCAAATTACTACGTGAAACACATCTATGTTAACACAATTTTGTCCTGTATAATCATGCATAAAAAGCAACTCATATTGCACCTAGTTGCCCGTATAACAATTTCATCACTTATGTATGTCTGGTACCTCATCTAGCAGTCCTTCGTATGTCAGTTGTGAACACATCGGTGTTATTGCATCAACCTGAAAAGCAACGAAGATCTAGATATGACCCGCCAGCCAAGACTTCAAGCACAAACATGAAACAGGAAAAAAAAAGGAACACAAGAAACAGCCCTCTTCCGGGAACTAAACATGAAAGACTTCCTTTGGCTTAAAACTGCTAATTATTGCTTTGATGTTTGCCATTTTCATGAGAGTCTAAGCTGGCAGGTGTTATATCATAAGTATTACTCATGGGACAAGAGTTCTGAACTCAACTAGCAGAAACGTTATTAAAAAACAAAACGAGATTTTCATTTTCTCAATAGTACTGCCTGGAGAAAATGCACGTTTTCCTCAACAGATTGCCACATTAACTAATGGAGCTCATCAATATGAACAACCATCAAGAGATGCAACTGGCAAAGTAATTACATTTAATTTGGTTAATAGTTGTGTCCACAAGAAAATATGATCACTCAATGACACATTGGTGCTAAAAAGCTACTACCAATTGGTTAGAGATGAATGTAACTGAACTGTGCGAAGAAACCTTACTTCTCTATCCAGAAGAATGACGGTATTTATCTCCGGCATAGCCATCTGAACAAATGAAAAGCAGCAAGCCATTGATAAGGCTATTCCCAACAGATGAAACCAAAATGAAGCTAATGCTGTACTTCAGGCTCCTTTCAATTTACCAGAACCATTTTCCTAAAAAAACTAGTTTCCATTCTTAAAAAAAAGTTTCCACATAAACGACATAAAGATTTCACTAAGATCTTGTTATGGACCTTCACACTAACATCTTGTTCTGGAAATTTATACAGATTATACTGACAATAGGCTTCATACTTGAAATTATTCTTAAACTTCATCCTGATTCAAACTTCAAAACTCAACCTATAATATCAAAGGAAGAACATTATATTTATGTATGACCTTACTTCCCTGTATCACTCAGTATTAATGACTCGTACCTTATTTTACTATTTTTTTGGATCAGATAATAAGTCATGATATTTAAAATAAAGTTTTCGTCTTTTGAAAAGAAGTAACTTTTAAAAACTTAATATTTTCAACCATGTTTCTAATTCCCTCACTTCATTTCTTGATTCACCAAACACCATAAGAATGCAAAAAAGATTGATAGAGAGATTTCAGACAAAATGAAAGAACACAATCAATGGAAGATAGTAAATCATTACATCAGAAGAATTGACTGGATCTTCAGCTTGTAAACGATTGAGGATATCAGCAACGAGCACAGATGCTTTGCCTTTGGCCCTCACATTCGGTATCACGCCAAAAGAAGACTGTAGCAAATCAAACACCAAGAGTTCAAAATAGTACTAAACTTGAAAAAATCAACTTCTTATAAGTTCAAAATTGGAGAAGCTATCATGTAGGAAGCAGACAAACCTCGAGCTTATGAATGGCCTTTGCTATATGCCAAAGTGAGCTAGTATCACCATCAACTAGGATATCCTATAATATGTGGCAGCAAATATGACATAAGAGAAAGGAGTTTTTTTCTTCTTTGAAAAGAGGGAAGGACAGTTAATCTAGAACAAAATGATAACTGTGCAAAGAACTTACTTTATTGGCTGAATCCAATTCAAATGAAATAACATCCTCGTCCAAAGGAACCATATACAGAGGATACTCCCCAATAGTCACTAGGTGGTGAACTTTTCCATCCTCAAGGACCTGCCAACAATAAATTCTCCTCAGAACTCAAATAAGAACATGAAAATGTAAGTTGATCACTCCACCATCAAGAGCCCAGGATTCTGCCATAAGTTTAATACCTTCTCACAAGCAACTTCTCGCCGAGGAACAAAATAAACATAATATTCCCTTTGGAGACCCTTTGAGATATCATTCTGAATGTGAGAGCATATCCATTTCATCAAGCTAAACTGAGAACGTACAAGATAAATCACTTTGGTGCAGTCGGTCTGAATTGGGTCCGACCCAAGATGTCGTAGTTCAGCATGATTATCCTGTCAGTTCCCCATTGCAACAACATTATACAAACAAAATATTGATACAATCGGAAGAACATTCCTCGAGGGAACATACAAATTGAATGTTTACTTTACTTTCTTTTCAAAATACAGCAAGAAGCTATTAAGGTTGTTGAACCCATGTACATAAAACTAGAGTGGTTTGCACAGCTTCACAAAATTCACAAAACTAAACACTGCCAGAACATCTCTGGTCTCCCTCATCACCAAAAGGAAAATTGACTAATAACCAACCATTAGACATTTTACAAACAGATTCCTCCTTAAGAAGTCTAAAGCCTCAAGTCAAACCCTAAAGCATCAATCTTCCACAACCACAAGATCCATATAGGAATTTCCATATCCTACCCAAAACCTTCAGGTATTGAGAAGGAAGATCATCCACACTTATAAACAGGCCCAACACATTTGCCATTTCCGATGTGGGATTCTCTCTAACAATCCCCTAAGTTTATGTATTCTTTTCATAATGCCACCAAAAAAGTTAAACTCTTGCATTCCGTCTCCAAACAATCATCCCCGTGATCCAATGCACCTCCTCGCTCTGGTGAAGTTATTTAAAAACCCAACCATTAGACATTTTACAAACATGTTCGTCCTAACAAGCCTAAAACCCCACTCCAAACCCTAAAGCATCAATCTCTCACAACCACAAGTACCCACAAGATTCCCACAGCTCATGTATCCTTTTCGGAATGCCACCAGAAAAATTAAACTCTTGCATCAACTCCTCGAACAATTATTCCCGTGATCCAATGCACACTCCTCGCTCCACCTACGTGACTCGATAACACATCCAATCATTCTAACATCCACACAATCGTTCTCCAGACACGAAAGCGGACAGACGAGTACCTTGAGAACAGCAGTCTGGATAATCAACGATATCGAACCGCTGAGCTTGGGATCAATCACCAGGCACTTTTTCTCTCGAATCTAAACAAAACAAACAAATCAAACACGGAATAAACGATGAATCCCTAACGGGCCAAAGGGGGTAAATTAAATCAAACAACTAAGTGGCCAAAAAACGCACGCTCACGTTCTTCAAGATGTTGACGAGTTCGCGGCCAGACTGGTCCCTGAGAAAAAAATAACACACGCATTGTGAAATCAACGAAAAAGAGAGCAATAAAACTGACGAGTTAAATAATAATTGGATAAAATTGATGTCCGGAGACCTTAGTGATTTGAGATCAAGTGGAGAATTTTCCAAGTTCGGAATCTGAGCCATCCCTCCGAATTAAAAAGTGGATTATATATAAAATAAATAATAAATAAAATACAAAGGAAGCGGTTCTTTTTCTTCTTCTGGAGGTTTTTGGAGGAGAGGATGAACTTGTCTGAATTTGAGGGGAAACTTCCAAAGTAGGACACTAATATTACAAGAGCCGATCACGTTCGGGGTTTGGTCCTGGCTGCCACGTGTCCTGTTCCGGCCGAGGAAGGATAGCGCTGATATGGTTCGCCGCTGCCGGAGGTTGGACGCAACGGAGGCTCTGATAGTGTTTATCACTCTCTTTCTCTCCTGCCAACGTCAACTCATCTTCTTCAACTCATTTTTTTTTTCAGAGCAATGTTTTCCCTAGAATATTTTTAGGGGAAATTAGGCGCTTCAACTAGTTTTCGTACTATTTAAAAACTAATTTTTGAGTCCATACTATCATAATAATATAGACGTTTGGTCTTCCATTCGGACGTCGAAAACATTTCTGGCCAAAATATGACCTGGATTGACCATTTTACCTTTTTGGTCGAAATTTACTAAAAACCATTTTTTATTCCACCTCCTCCGTAACTGCTAGGGCAGTGCACGGTACGGTTTGGCGGGTTATACCCGCAATGCTAAACTACATCGCAATTTTTAAATTTTGTAAAACACGAACCAGTGGTTATGCAGTTTGGCTTAAGGTTTTAGGCCCATTTCAAAAAAAAACCCAATTTGTTCAGCCGGTCACAAAACAATCCAGTTTTCAAGCCAAATTTAGTAACAAAGAGATAACGATGCAGTAATTATCTCAAACTACACTACTTAAAATCAAATGTTCACGATGCCGGTTCCACCAGAATTCAACAAGACATTAAAGCTTTCAAGCCTTCAAGCTTTCAACAAATTCAACAACAAAAATTAGCCTTTAAGAATTCAAATAAACTCCAAAATTTAGACAAACAAACTCGAATTCCAGCATTGAAACATGAACTTGAATTTCAGTAACTTTCATACACCATCTGTCCTCATCTTCAACAAATTCAATAATAAAAATCAGTCTTCAAGCCTTCAAACAAATTCCAAAATTCAGCCAAACAAACTCGAATGCCAGCTTTCAAATATAAACTTGAATTTCAATAGCTTTCGTACACGCCTCATCTTCCTGTTCAAATTCCTCTTCAAGTTCTGCAATAACATAAAAATAGAAATTAGAATTTAACACATATTGAGTTCAAATAATTGTTTGAATTTATAGGAGAACTAACCTTCAAGTATCTTTTCATCCTCCAATGAATATTCATCGTCATCATCATCAATAGTGCGTCGCATATTTCGAAGCCAATTTTGAGCACAAACTAATTCTTCAACTATTTTAGGCTTCAATGAACTTCGGTGCGGGTCAAGCACTCTGCCACCCATGCTAAAAGCAGATTCTGATGCAATAGTTGATACTGGAATAGCTAGCACATCTCGTGCAATTTCAGCCATAATCGGATACTTCATGGTGTTAACTTTCCACCAACTCAAGATGTGAAAATCAGGGTAAGTTGCCTCTAACTGGTCTTCCAAGTATTTTGACAAATATGTGATTGTATCACTTGATTTATCTTCCCATTTATCCCGAAAGCACAAGTCTTCCATGTCATTATCTTTATTGATTGCTTCATCATCTTCCATTCTCACATCTACTTGTTGTGTGGTAGTAGAGGTAATAAAATTCAGTTTATGATAACGATCTTCGTATTGCGCATATAACTTAGTCAACATTGCATCCATTTTATCAGCATATGCACTAGCTTGATTTTTTTCATATAATAGCCCAAGTGATTTTCTCACATACCTACTCTTGTATCGAGGATCCAAAACAACAGAAATATACAATAGCTTGTTAGTGGATTCAAATTTACCCCGATACTTGTCACACTTTGAAATCATCCTTATTGCCATAGATGCCAACACTGGTTTATTAAAAGCCGCATACTTGTTGAGTACCAGATGCAAGTGTTCATAATCATGAAAAAATTCATTGGATGTAACACTTACACTTGCAGAGAACTTCTTTGTCATCTCATAAAATATCTTCAAAAACTTGATGAAACATCGTACATTTATCCAATCATCTTTGTTAGGAGGCATGTTAGCATTCACTATTCTTTCCAAATTGTCCACATAATCCTTGTCAATTACATCATCGTCATTTTTATCTTCTCCACGAATAAAGTATCTCAAATATCTTCCATCTTCTCTTTCAAATCTAGCAAAAGCTCTCTCATACATCTCAGCAGCCTCTAACATCGAGTATGTAGAATTTTACCTTGTATCCACATCCATACACAATCCTTTATTGTACTCAATCTTCACGGCTTACACATAGTCAGCAAATAATTTTAGCCAGGAGTAGAATCTCTAACATACTTTACAGCTTTTCGAATCCTTAAAACTGATTGATGAATTTGCCTCAATCCACTTCACACAACTAAATTCAAAATATGAGCATTACACCTCATGTGCAAATACTCATGATTAGATATTATGCTCTTCAATTTATAACCCGTTGATGATTTCAAATTCCAAATAACAAAATCATTTGAAGTAGTATCATCCATAGTAATGGTCAAAATCTTTTCAATCCCCCATTAGACTAAGCATTCGACAATACTATCTCCAATCGTTTCTCCTTTATGATCATTAATCTGACAAAAATTTAAAACTTTTTTTGATAATTCTAGTCCTTGTCAATCCAATGCCCCGTCAAACACATATAATTCATAGTTCGAATAGATATCCAAGTATTAGGTGTAAAGCACAATCTATGACCCTTCAAAAAAATTTCAACCTTTTCATCTCATCAAAGTAAATTTTCAAGCAATCCCTACCCACAGTCACCCTATATGGTTATCGAACCTAGGATTCATGTATTTGCAAAACTCAACAAATCCCTCACCTTCCATGATTCTGAATGGCAACTCATTTTTAATTATCATCATTGATAGTTTGTTATGACACTCTTCTTGACTAAAGGTAACAACTTTAAGCTTTCCCACACCACCTCCTGTTCCAACCTATTCAAAATACAAGGTTTTTTATTTCAGATCTTGCCTAGCTAATTTGGGGCATTTGGCCAAGTGTAATCGCAATGTACTTGTTCCATTCCTCCTGGGATTACTTGTGTATTGTGCACTACAGTAATTGCATGTAGCTTTTTCCAAACCTACCTTACTACCCTCTTCAATGGTAAAGTGATTCCAAACTTCACTCTTTAGATTGTATTTCTTTTTATTACCATCATTCAAGTCATCAGATGCCTTTCTTTTTTAAGATAATAAAGGTTTATCTGAAGTCTTACCAGATTCTTATTTCTGTCCAGCATCTTTAGCAACTTCTTTATCTTTATCGACCTCCACAGCAACATCATTTTCCTAAATCAAAACAGAAAACAAGAATGATCACAGCTTAGTCTAATCTTCCAAAGTCGCAAAACACCATCATAATACAGTTGAAAAACCTCCTGATTTTCAACAGAAGCAACAACAAAATATAAGCATTCAAGATGAATTAGAAAAAATGAATTGGGGAAAATATTAATAACGTGGTTTCAAACTCACCATCACGATCAAGATTCAGACTTCTCAACTATCAAAATGCATTGGGAAAATTATCAGTACCCAATTCATTCTCGATTTTGACATACCAACTCGAGTCTTAGATTATTCATATTGTGTGTGGGCTAAGGCCGAAAGACAAACATAATATCAACGAACGAGATTGGATTGGGTCTTGCATGTGCAAAATAATACAAGACCATTTTGTAACTAATTTCATCCATATTTTTATTTTTTCCATTTCTCTCTCTTCAAATTTACACTACTCTTTTTTTAACTACGTCGACACCATTGACTTCCTCTCCATGTAAGCTAATTCTTTCTTCCTTGGTTGCTGCATAGTGAAATTCATCACGGTAAAATTATTCCTCATCATCAGTGGGGTGGATCCTACTTGAGTCTTTCTTTTATAAAAAAATGGATCTTTAAGAAAAATTATGGTTCAATTAACTATAAAAATAGAGATGGAGAGACGATGAAAGATGGAAAGAAGAGGAGAAGGATAAAGATTGCCAGGATATGTTCGAATAGTTTATTCTGATATCTTTGAATAGTTTGCTATGATATGTTCGAATGGTTTATTCCGATATGTTGTGACATATTCCAATAGTTTGTTCTGATATGTTCGAATGGTTTATTTTAAAAAATTTGAATGGTTTGCTCTGATATGTTCGAATGGTTTGCATGATATATTTGCATAGTTTATTTTGATATGTTCGAATAGTTTGTTCTGATATGTTCGAATAGTTTTCTCAGATATGTTTGAATAATTTATTTTAATATGTTAAAATAGTTTGCTCTGATATATTCGAAGAGTTTGCTATGATATGTTCGAATGATTTATTTTAATATGTTCGAATTGTTTGCTATAATATGTTGGGATGATTTGTTTTGATATATTCAAATGGTTTACACTAATATGTTCAAATAATTTGCTCTGATATATTCAAATAGTTTGTTTTCATATGTTTATACACTTTTTTGTTAAACTAGGATCAAATTAGATGCACTTGCAGTTCAAATAATTTCACTATTATAATTAATTAATTTGTCTTGTTAACTTATCAAACTATTTAAATATTTATTGACAAATCATTAAACCTACGTGACTAAATTATTTGAATATTTATTGACAAACTATTTAAATATTCATTTGTATAAATCATAATTAGCCAAACGATTTGAACATAATATGATAACTTGGACATATAACCAAACTATTTAAACACTTGATCAAACTAATTAAACATAATGAAAGTATAACTTTTAAATTAAATGGATTTCATGGTGATATCAAATGATATGTTTGAGTGTAAAAATAATTATAATATTATATAAATAGTAAACATAATTTTTATCAAAAGAAATTTAAATTTAAAATAATAAAACAATGCGTGATACCTACTTATATTAAAAAATTAATAAATTAGTTGATCTCATACGAACTAAAAAAAATGTGCGAGTATATTGAACCGATCCTATAGTTTGCACTACATGACCGAATTGTGTACAACAGTAAAAATTAATATTTTTGGTTAATATCAGAAAAAAAAACATCCATGCTTAAAAGTATATCAAATGAAAAAATCATCTCTTCTTTATCATTCAGGTCTGCCCGTGTTAATAATGTACAGGTATGTCATGTACAAATAAGTACATGATGGAATTTTTTTTTTGGTGTTACTGTTCACGTTAAATTACGAAATTAGTACCCAAATGAAAAAATTACGAGTTTGGTGTCCAGCGTGGCAAAAATATTTTTTTTCCGGGTACTGAAATAGTACCCGGTATTTTGTACCGGGTATACCAATACCCGGTACTTTATACCGATTTTAATACCCTAGATTTTACACCGGGTATACCAATACCCGGTATAAAATCCCGGGTATTGAACCAGTACCCGGAATTTTGGACTGGGTACCGGTTGAAGATTTAGATCTCAAAAAGTTATGCGGATTCAAAAAAAAATTTCTCAAATCGGACATCCGAGCACCAAGATATTGCTCTTCCAAGTTTTTTTTACATAATCTCTCAATTTGAAATTTTTGAAAATTTTAATTTTTTGGTAATTTTAAAAAAACCCGTGTATTTTTTAAAAAATTAAAAAAATGGTTAAATTTTCTCGTGTCTTTTTTATAACATTTAGAAAAATTCAAAAAAAAAATAAAATTGAGAGATTATGTAAAAAAAACTTTGAAGAACTATATCTTGGTGCTCGGATGTTCGATTCGAATTTTTTTTTTGAATCTGCATAATTTTTTGAGATCTATTTCATGAAACCAAAAAACGTCAAAAAAAAGTTATTTATGTTTTTTGGTTTCATGAAATAGATCTCAAAAAGTTATGAAGATTCAAAAAAATTAATTTTTTTTTGCTTCTTATTTTTTTGTATTTTTTTTAAATTCAAAAGATGAAATTTTTTAAAAAACCCCGTAAAACCAGAAGCGAGAAAAAAATTATTTTTTTATTTTAATTTTTTTGAATTTTTTTAATCCTCAAATTGAGAGATTATGTAAAAAAAATTTGGAAGAGCAATATCTTGGTGCTCGGATGTCCGATTTGAGAAATTTTTTTTTGAATCCGCATAACTTTTTGAGATCTAAATCTTCAACCGGTACCCGGCCCAAAATTCCAGGTACTGGTTCAATACCCGGGATTTTATACCGGGTATTGGTATACCCGGTGTAAAATCTAGGGTATTGAAATCAGTATAAAAAATATTTTTGCCACGCTGGACACCAAACTCGTAATTTTTTCATTTGGGTACTAATTTCGTAATTTAACGTGAACAGTAACACCAAAAAAAAAAATTTCCTACATGACGACCAATCATGTCCCTCAACGAACAACCTCTTCGCACTTCTAAACCGCAAGTCCTCACTCACCCTCAGGAGACAAAACAAGATGGCATCAGTTGCCGGAACCATGTCATCATCTCTCCTCCACCATCATCTCACAACCATATCCAAACCCACACTCTCCCTCTTCCTCCTCGCCAAACCCTACCCAAACCCCACACTCATCTCCTGCTCCCGCTCCCGCTCCTCCACGCGTCCTCCTCCCTCTGGAGTCCTCCTCCGCGGCGCGGACGCCAAGACCCAGACCCCCCGGAAGAAGTGGAAGCCCCTCGACAACTCGAAACGCGAGGGCGGCGGCCCTCCCCGAATCTCCAAGGCTGCTCGGAGGTTCTACAATGAGAATTTCAGAGAACCTCCTCAGCGCCTCGGGAAGGTCCTCGCCGCCGCCGGAGGTATGTTCCTATGTAGAGCCAACCCGTTTGGGTCGTTGAGAATTACACATTGCTTAGTCGTGGGAAGTTTTTGAAGTGTTGAAAATTTCACGAACCATCTGACTTAGGTTTTGGGTTGGATATGAAGATTCTAACTTAATATTAGAGTGGGTTGGTCCTGTGTCGCAATGTTGTGTTCGCATGACTCCCATCTGCCGCATGCTGGCGAAGTCAAAGTCTGTGCAATCTTCGGCCCGATTGGTGTCGTGACTCGTTTTAGGAGAATCCCGCATTGCTTAGCGCGAGAATGTGACATGGCTAACGGGGAAGTAATCTTAGAAGTAAATCTGATAATTTTGATTGAGGAGATAAGTTTGTTAAATTTAATTAGTGATTTACGGTCGTCTGTCTTAGTTAATTGGCTAACTACCGATACGTTGATGATCTGCCAAGACAAACACATCCTTAATTCAGAGTCTTGTTCTTTCCTTCCAAAAATGCCCTCATGTGGTATTTAGCTAGGTGACCTGGTATTTAAGGGATGTTTGAGAATGTAATAAATGAAAATTAGAGGAATGTGGATTTTTAGAATCGGGTTTTGGAACCGCGTGCTTCTGGAGCTGAAAGGCTTAGATGTCTTACTCCCATCAGCAGGCATTTCTGTTGCCAGGATTGTAAGTGAGGGGTTTTGTGTTTGCGTGAGCAGTGGCGTCGAGGAGGAGCAGCGAGGAGCTGATTTTCGCAGGCAAAGTTACAGTTAATGGTGCGGTCTGCAATACCCCACAGGTGAGCATTGGCAGATGGATTTTATTGCAATTGGTAGTTGAGGAAATGGATGAGTCTTATTACGATTGTTGATTCTTTGGAATTTTGGACATTGCAGACTCGAGTTGATCCTGTGAAGGATGTAATTTACGTGAATGGGAATCGGCTACCTAAGAAACTTCCTCGCAAGGTTTATCTTGCCCTGAACAAGCCAAAAGGGTTTGTGCTCGTGTTGTCTTTTCGGTAAATTTTCCAATTTTGCATCGTGCACACCGTTAAATCATGTATGGTTGAACTTCATTGCAGGTATATTTGTTCTTCCGGAGAAGATGAGAAAAAGTCTGTGATTTCTCTTTTTGATGATTACTTCAAGATTTGGGTAGGTGCATTTTGCAAGTTCGATATAATATTGTGGATACTTGCAAATAGAGGTTTTTAAAAAACTACAAAGCTCGTTTTTGTGCAAGAAACTGAGGATTGGTGGGAGTTACTTCTTTCGTCTACTAAAGCAACAGTCACCGGCCTTTTGTTTCGCAGGGTAAAAGAAATCCTGGACTACCTCAACCAAGATTGTTTACTGTTGGCCGCCTTGATGTTGCTACAACTGGGTTGATTATTGTGACCAATGATGGTAAGTGGCTTGACTCTATTTGTTTATGCTTACTAGAATAGCGACTTCTTCTGCTTTTCTCCCTAAATTTTTTGGATTTTTATGGATATGCAAATTAGTGTGATTTTTTTTATCTTTCCATGATTTACTTTTCAGGAGACTTTGCCCAGTCACTTTCACATCCTTCAGCTAATTTGTCAAAAGAGTGAGGATTTTCATGCCTTTATTCATTATTTAAGGTTTAACTCTCGGAAGGGGATTGATTTTGCTTCATGACATCGGACTTCACAATGTTACATGATGTTATGTTTATAGATACATTACTGCTGTGGAAGGTGATGTGACGAAGCGACAGTTGTTAGCCATAAGTGATGGAACGATGGTAGAAGGTGTCTACTGCACCCCCGACTTTGTGGAGCTGCTACCATCACAACCAGGCTCATCACGTCAACGTCTTCGAATTGTGGTAATGTATTTTTGAATACTTTGAGTACGAGCAGAGTACAATTGAACTTGTTAGACTCTTAAGATGTGAAATGACAGAGGGTCAACAGTCACAGATTATTTTTAATAAATTGCAACAACTTTATTCATAAATGAAAATTTCCCATCAATAATGGCAACTACAACTACAAATCCGTGCACCCATAGTGGATGCACAAACCATTCCCTCACACTATACGGTGCGAAGTTGCAGCTGCCACTCTTTGTAGTCACAGATAAAACAGAAAGTTTGCATCAAGGTGAAACTGCCCTTTTATAACCATGCCTACAGCTAAACCTTTTGGGTGCATTTGACATAGTAAGCTTGTGGCATGGAAAATGTCCAAGCAAGCATACAAGTTCTAGATTTTGTGGATAGTGAACGTTCCTTGAGAACTGTCACGGCATAAGTAATTTTACTTGTCGACCTATAAAGGATTTGTCGATTTCTCTTATCATATTGTTGTATGCATAGCTACATGACAGAAAAACCACACCTTATCCTAAATTTCTATCTCCTTATTGAATTAGGCGGAGTTGAGTCCAGTTTGCTGTTTGCCATGGTGGTCTAACTAACTAGATATCCATGCAGGTCCATCAAGGACGGAAGCATGAAGTTCGAGAACTAGTGAAAAATGCAGGGCTTGAGGTCAGTTTTTGCTTTGCTTTCTGCAACATTTAAGTAAGCTGTACTGTTCTTGTTAATCTTCCAATTTATTCTTCTCATTAAGTTAAACAGTATAGGTTAAACATGCTTTGATGGCCTCTTCTCTTCTCTCTATTTAAACATCCCTCATACTCGTATTATAGGTTATACCGATAAGGACTTTAAGCAACTCTTTTGAATGCTTGAAGACTTGGAAAACCATTTTATAGCAAATCTGAAGATTTTCAAATTTGTCCAACTTTAAGGCAGAGATATGTGTCTGCATATGCATTCATTGCTGTGTATGCTATGGTTATGAAGTAGCAGATTGTGAGTCAACTTAAGCTCCTATCCTAATCATTTTTGTTCCTCAAATGTT